>JAAVTH010000649.1:0-26580 GCA_011947325.1 Phytophthora macrochlamydospora | reverse complement strand
TGGCAACGGAACCACAGAGATTGGCTTAGCCGCACTAAAGCGGGCAGGAAAACCACTACCCGACATGGCTTCTAAGTCCTCGGGCCCCAAAGTTCCGTACGTTAATTTCGACGGTCAGGAGCTTTTAACGACATGAACGGAGACTCGGGATCCGTTCAACAGCGACGTATTGACGCCTTTTTCACGCATCTCGCGGTGTGCCACACAGTCATTCCAGAGCGCCACGAGAACTCAACAGAAATCACCCTGTCGGCGTCATCGCCAGACGAGCAGCTTGTCGCCGGCGCAGGCTACTTTGGATACGAATTCGTCAACCGATCTCCTGGTGTTGCGCACCTCAAAGTTCGTGGTGCTGCTCAGAAATACGAAATCTTGGATGTCCTGGAGTTTAACAGCACGCGAAAGCGCATGAGCACGATCATTCGCCACCCAGATGGGAAAATCTTCTTGTACTCGAAAGGAGCTGATGTTATCATCTTCGGGTTGTTGGCAAAGGATAAAGAAGACGACGCGACTTCGTCCCATCTGCAGGATATTACTCGACGCCATGTTGATAACTACGCTGAGGACGGCCTCCGCACGCTGACTATTGCAGTGCGCGGGATCGAGACGTCCTACTACGAGTGGGCAGCGCGCTTCCACGATGCTCAAAACAATCTGGCTGAGATCGATAAACGCAAGAAGGATCTCCCGAATGCCATCGACCAATGCATGAACGAAATCGAGTGTGATATGGAGCTACTTGGTGCTACCGCAATTGAAGACAAGCTGCAGTCTGGCGTCCCCGACACGATCGCCAATTTAGCATGCGCTGGGATCAAGATCTGGGTGCTTACCGGCGACAAGGAGGAGACAGCAATTAACATCGGATTCGCTTGCCAACTTGTCACGAATGACATGAAGCTCCTGACTATCAACGCAAAGAGCTCGCCAACCCCGAAGCCCTGGAGACCAGCTTGAGAGAGGAGATTTCCACTCGCAGTGCCGAGGTCAGCGTCTATCTGGCTTCTCCCCGAGTACTCGAGGTGAACTCCGTGATCTTGCGCTTGTCATCGACGGTGAAACACTGATCTATGGTCTTAAAGGCACATGTCGTGCTCGTCTTGCCGAGTTCTCGCAATACTGCAAGGCTGTGATTGCTTGCCGTGTATCCCCCGCTCAAAAAGCTGAAATGGTCGCTCTGATCAAAGAATTTGTTCCTGGAGTTCGAACCCTCGCAATTGGGGATGGAGCTAACGATGTGTCCATGATTCAAGAAGCTCACATCGGTGTTGGCATTTCGGGCCAAGAGGGTATGCAAGCCGTGAACTCCAGCGACTACGCCATCGCCCAGTTTCGTTTCTTGCAACGTCTACTGCTTGTCCACGGACGCTGGAACTACCGACGCATGGCGCAGCTGGTGTTGTACATTTTCTACAAGAATATTCTCTTCACTGCGTCTCAATTCTGGTACACGCTGCTGTGTGGATTCTCAGGCGAAAAATTCTTCCTGGAGGCTGGTACGCAGATGTACAACGTCGCGCTCACGGCAGTTCCAATTGTTGCGGCATCGATTCTTGATCAAGATGTCAATGACGACGTGGCTATGGCATTCCCCAAATTGTTTTTCGCTGGTCCTCGCGACGAAGATATCAATACTCGGATATTCTCATTGTGGATTATCGGCGCCATTGTCGAGAGCCTCACGATCACATTTATCACAATCAACAGCATGGAAAAGGCAGGATATGCAGGAGCAACCCCGGCCATGTGGATTGAGGGCTTTGTCGTCTTCACAATGGTTGTTTTCACTGCCAACACCAAGTTGGTTCTGTTCCAGAACAGTTTCCACAGCTTCAATTTCGTCCTGTATATTGGTTCACTACTGGTGTGGTTCACTGTCTCCTTCTCAGCTGGGCACATCAATTTCCTCTCCGATCTCACATGGGAACGAACTCCAGAGCAAACGTTCGGGCTTCCAGCATTCTGGCTGTTGTGGTTATTCATTCCTGTGGCAGCACTGTCGTATGTGCACGTTCTTAACTCTGTCAGGTCCATTTTCTTTCCTGAATATTGGCACTTGGCCAAAGAGGTCATCAAGTTCAATCTCGACCGCAAAATGCTGCAGTGGAATGATAACAGTGACGCATCAGTGGCCGTTCCAGCTCGACGGTCGATCCCAAAGTCAACCAAGAAACACGGCTCTGTCGTCCCAACCTCAGGAAGTAAATCCAGCCCGCATCGGACGACATTGCAGAAGGCGTATCACGGCTTTGCCTTCTCGAAAGACGGCTACGCTGGGGCGACCGAGACACGACTGCTCATGAGTCGAAGTTCCATCACAAGTGGTCAGTAACTTCAATTCTCAATACATATTATCTTATTCGAACTTACCTGTATGTTTTGTCTGTGTGTCCTCAAGTGATCGTGTTGGAACCGGAGCTTTCGATCGTGCCGATTCAAGAGACGACCGAAGAGGCCTCGGAATCTAATGGAGGTGGAGGAGGCACCGCATTAGAGGCGTGGGTATAGCCGATTTGGGAGTGAAGCTCGGTGTTTGGAGGCGAGAAGAACAGTAATTCATCGAGTGCTCGAGGCCTGCCTTCAATGGTGGTCGGTGCTTTAAATTGAAAGGCGTCAACTCGCTTTAGGTACAACCTAACAGGAAGGTTAGATCAATAATGTATAAACAAAGATGGGTATCAACAAATATAAAGAATTCCACCTTACCTGGCTGCGATTTTCTCCAGCCTCGTGCGTCGCGTTATCTTCAAACCCCATCTCTCCAAACAGTCGTCGTTGTACGGGCCGCTGGTGTTGAAGTCCCTTAAACTTGTCAATAAAATGTTGCACTTCTTGCTCGCTTGCGGCGCAGATTTGGAACGCAAGACGGCGCGGGTTGCTTTCACTAAGGCGAGCGAAGCCTCGAAGGTTTCTGGGCAGCTTGAGTCGCTTCACAACGCCGTGAATTCGTGCGTCTCGCTTCTGTTGGTCTGCTCTTCTCTTTTCAGCCTCCACGTCAACGACGCTATTTGTCGCTTTGGGTAGTGAATCCTCGTCGTTCTTCCTCTCTGCTTCTTTTTCACTGGGGCCGCAACGCGCTGCACTCGCTTCGCCGGCGGTGTGCGCTTTGCCACCAGTCTCTCGTACCTGTTACACCCATTCACCAGTTCTCTTAGTCTCCTCCTCCACAGCCAAAGCAACATCAAATGATCGTACAAACTGTTGAAGTCGTCTCCCGCCATTTTCAAGTATGAAATCCCCATTTTAATAAGTGTATCCATTCTCTATCTATTCTGTGGCCAACAGCAATAGCAATGCTGCGGGTCTCGAGCCTCTTCCGCGGCCTGGTAGCTGCTCCAGCGCGTCGCTGTGGTCCTGCTGTGCGTCTATTCAGTGTCCAAGGAGGAGACGATGATGACGATGACGACGATAACACCGACATGGAGCTGGACTGGGACGACGACTGGGACGAAGGCGAAGACTGGTCACTAGACCTGGACGACGAGGACTCCCGATGCGCCAGGTGGAGGAGCACGTCAAGCAGAAGGTGCGTGTGTCGCGCGCAGCACTCAAGCGGCGCTTCGTAGACCGCATTCGAGTGAAAGCCACAGGCGGCCATGGCGGCAACGGCTGCGCCAGTTTCTTCGCCGAGTCGGCCACGCGCAAGCGACCCAATGGAGGCCACGGCGGCGCAGGCGGAGACGTGATGATCGAAGCCAGCGACAAGATGCAGAACTTGGGCAATGCCACGCACCACTTTAAAGGCGGCGCAGGACTCAACGGCATGCGTACGTCTACCGTAGAACTTCTTGTGGTGCTTATGATTGTGTTGATTGATTGTGGATGGATGACTGTAGCGAATGATTCGGCTGGAAGAAGAGGCAAGCATTGCGTGGTGAAGGTGCCATGCGGCACGTTGGTGAAGCGTGTGGATCGCTACGAGCGAGAACTGGAGGACGGCGACTACGAAATAGTCGATCAGATGGAAGTCGTGTGTGATCTGGACAAGCCTGGCGCTTCGTTCATGGCTGCTAAAGGCGGCAAACCGGGTCTCGGCAATCGCATTTTGGCGGGCAAAACCACCAAGTTTGGACGGCTGCGGAAGCACATGCCGGAAAATAAGGGAACAGGTCAGCCGGGAACGTCGCAGTACTACGAATTGGAACTTAAGACCATTGCTGATGTCGGTCTTGTGGGCTACCCGAACGCTGGCAAGTCGACGTTGCTGAGTGTGTTGAGTCGTGCCACGCCTGAGATCGCTCCGTATCCATTCACGACGCTCCATCCGTACGTGGGAATCGTCGAGTTTCCGGACACCTTTCGTTTGAGTGTTGCAGACATTCCGGGGCTTATTGACGGCGCGCATCGCAATGTCGGTCTAGGCCATGATTTCTTGCGGCATATCGAACGCACCAAGGTAAACATATTTGTTGGCAGTCCTAGTGATTAATTTTGCTAACAGTTCATATGTTGTGTAGATCCTTTTGTACGTGCTGGATACAGCGGGCTCCGAGGGGCGTGATCCGATTGAAGATTTCTCGCATCTTCAAAAAGAGCTCGAGCTTTATGCGCCAGGAATCTCGTCGCGTCCGTCGCTCATTGTGGCGAACAAAATGGATGACCCAGGTATGCATTCGATAAGTACTTTGGTTGGAGTGGTGTGATCACACTTCTGACGGGAAATATGTTTTGTGTAAACAGGTGCTGAAGAGAACCTTCACAAACTGCGGCGGTCAACAGACTTGGCCATTCTTCCAGTCAGGTACCCGCCCTGCACTTCTCTTTGGACTTTACATAAATTCTAATGCGTTTTTTTATAGTGCGCTGCACAAGGTCGATATCGACACTGTAGCACGAACCCTTCGCTGGATGATCGAGAGCTACAGCAAGCTGACCAAATAGAAAGCGAATATTCGCTGTCCCTTGTTGCCCGCAATGTGATAACGCTCTTTTCAGACGTGATGTGTTTCCTACCAGGTTATTTTAATACGGCAAGTTGCGGGCGTTGTATCACAAAAGTCTCAGCCCTGCAACCCAATGAACCGCTACGAGGTGCTGGACCGGATAGGGATGGTGCGTTTGGTGAGGTTTCGCGGGCACGGAGCCTGAAGACTGACGAGATTGTGGCGGTGAAGAAGATAAAGGCACTGTTTCCAACATGGGAGGAATGTCTCCAATTGCGAGAGCTTCGATCGCTGAAGGTGCTGCGCCACGAGAATATTGTGCAGTTGAAGGAGGTCATCCGAGACAAAGAAGAACTCTACTTCGTGTTCGAGTACATGCAGACGTCACTTTTCCGTGTCATGCGGCATCTCAGGGGCAGCTCTGGTGGCGAATCCGTCTTGATGAACGATGCGAATGGATCGTCGAGTTCGCCAACACCAACACATCCATGGTTCTCCGAGTCTCAAATTCGCTCCATCATGTTCCAGCTCTTTTCGGGACTGGCATACATGCACAAGCACGGCTACTTCCATCGCGACATCAAGCCTGAGAACCTGTTGTGCCACAACGAAACTCTCAAGATCGCAGACCTAGGGCAAGCCCGGGAGATCCCTCTCGGCCGCCATTCACAGACTACGTTGCGACACGTTGGTATCGCGCTCCAGAGCTTTTGCTTCGCTCAACAACGTACAACAGCCCCATCGACATGTGGGCCTGCGGGTGCATTCTAGTGGAGCTGCTGATATGCACGCCGCTGTTCCCAGGAACGTCGGAGGCTGATCAATTCTACCGCATCTGCAAAGTGTTGGGCCGACCAACGAAAGAGACGTGGCCTGAAGGTGCGTCAGCGGCTTCTCATTTGCATTTGCGTCTGCCCAAGTGCGCTCCAGTATCGTGGGGACGCTTTTTGCCCTGGGCACATCGCCTGTGGTAATTCAACTGGTACAAGACCTGCTTCAGTACGATCCAGGTCGACGTTTGACAGCAGCGCAGGCACTTCAACACCAGTTTTTCGACACGCCTGTGGGTCGTCCTTTGCTTAGTGCATTAGCGCTTTCTAGTGAAGAAGCACCAGTGCTGCCGCTACGAAGTGATCATAAAGCTACAGGGCCTCTAACGACAAAGAAATCGGACGAGCTACAAACTACGGATAGCTCAGCGCACTGGGTAGGCGGAAGTTTAACCTCGCGACGAGATCATGACTGGACGGCTAGGGAATGGCAACAAACAACTTCCAAGCACAAGGAATGGGGATCTTCAGTATTCGGAGGCAATCGTGCTGGGGGTCATGAGGACAGTGCAGACGCAAAGTTGCCAACTGATGGCTCGTTCAGAAGTATGGTGAAGAAGAGCTTAAGCTATAACACATTGAGCAAGGACATGTCCGACAGCAACAACTTTTACTCGGCTAGGAAAGATGAAAGCGATGACAAAGCACTTGACGACACCATTAGCGATAGCACCCTGCTACAAAATCTACTGGATGAGATTCTGGGATAACTCAGCCAAAGGAAGTGAGAGAACTACAGTTGGTGATACTTTCGTCAGGTATATTTGCTCTTGTCATCGCACATCTCGTTGCTACTCGGCATAGCAAGGAAGCACTTAGAACTTGAGGGCGTGCACGCGGTCGTTCTTGGTCAGCGAGAACTTGGCGTTCAGGTAGGCCTTGAGGAACGGCTCGGCGTCAAGCTTCTTGATCAGAGCCGTGTCCACGGCCTTCTGGTCCTTCTGCTCCGGGATCACGGGGCCTAAGAAAAAGTGAGAATTCACAATTAGTGTCTTTATAGGGAGCTTTTGTGCCAAGGCAAGCGATCCCAAGCGCTCAATTGATGTGGTTTCGGAGAAAAGCACTCGAGTCCATAAGGACCTTCACGCTCTCTCCTGATCCGCCAGCGCATTAGATCAGTGCTCCAGCCAAGGAAAGGAGAGATCCCTAACGAGTTCATCGATCCTCTTCCCCAGTGGAAACACCTCCCCAATGTTCATCGCAGACAGACCATGTAAGTGGTCTCGGGAGAACCGACCAACAGAACGAGGGTGCTTCATGGCAAACAAGAAAGCAAGCGATTGACTTACAGCAGCCGACTGGGCGAAGAACTGCTCCTCCTTGGTCTTCTTGGCAGCCTTCTCCTTGGCGAAGTAGGCGTCGTCGATGGCCGGGAGCTCCACACCCTCAATGTTCACCTTGGTGGACGTGGCGATCACGTACGACTGGTTCACACGACGGAGGGGCACACCGTTCACCTTGTAGGGGCCTGCAGTCAACACACTCCGTCAGCTAAGACACTTGTAAATCAACTACTCTAGGCATTCCTCAGCTCTCATAATCTGTTGAATCTTCGGCAAGGTGTCACTTCCTTCCGCATCCAGACCCAGCCACCCCTCCCTCACTCTGTTGCCAGAGCTTTAAGAGAAGCGTCCGAGTCGGTCGCAGAGGCAGACGGCAGATCGCCTCTCGAGTGTCAAGTTTGCATCATCGGAATGGAGTCCCTAAGCTTATTACGAAGCAACGTACCGGTGACGAGCAGCAGGCCCGAGGCGAGCTGCTTGAGGAACACCACGCGCTTGCCACGGAAGCGGCCCGACAGCAGGATGAGCACCGTGCCGGGGTGATGGACTTGCGCAGCTTGGCGGTCTTGACGCTGTTGCGCTTGGTCTTGGCCGACGGCAGCGGCTTGGGCACGTAGTCGGCCTGGTACCACTTCTTGGTCACGGGCTTGCGGGCCACGACCTTCTTCTCGCCGCCCTTCTTGGCGAACTTGGCGCGGCCGTTGCTCTGGAGAGCGAGTTGCGCGAGATGGCGTTGATGCCACGGGCGAGCACGACGTTCTGACGCTTACCGGCAGTCTTGGCGGCCATGGTGACGAGTATACCTGTCTGAAAATGAGCGACTGGGGCGGCGCAGTTGGCTCGCTGTGCGCCAGTCACTGGCGGAAGCACTGTGGGGATTCGGGTAAGTACGATTCGGAAACGAAGCTAACCGGTATTGACTGTACAGGACCGGTATCGTCTTCGATAACCGGCTACCCGGGCCAGTGGGTCCCGGGGGAGTCGTAGTTCGAGGAGTTTAATAGTACAGTGTACTAATAATTAAGAGTAAATCCGAAATCGTATACTCTACGAGAACCTATATCCGCTGAAGATGGTAAAATAAATAGGAGGTCAATGTCGGAGACGGCATGTAGATCTAGTGTGTCGGGGCCGTATAAAGGTGAATCAAAGAGAGCACGGATGTGCGTTGCGATGAAATCTGTCACATAATATGTTTATAACAGCTAACAGTAAATTCAGTTTTAGTTTGTGCTGGCAGCGTGCTAAACAATGCTTTCGACACGGACTTGATTGTTTCACCGCAAAGACACCGTTACTCCACACTTCATCTCGCCTAAATGGAAGCAGCACAGGTCCTTCGAAATCGGGCCCGTGCTTCCGCGTTATTAGTAGCTGCACCGCTTGAAAAGCACCATGCAAGAAGTCCTGTCGTGGAAAATTCGGCGACGGATATAGCTGGACGGGAAGAAGAATACAGGCTCGCATGTGACGTGATGGATGACAGAGTGGATGCAGCCTGTTCATCACTCTCGGCCCATTGAAAGTGATACCAGAGTCCTCGTATTGTTAGTTATCACTTGATCCTTCACGTAACGAGGTTAGGCACAGTGGAGCTGGCAGTTCTGCACGTTGACGCTTGGCTTGTCTCGCCGATTCAGAGCTTGATCTGGAGCGTATCTGAGCACGGACTGCATGATGGTGCTGCTACTGCTGAGTCAGCGCCTGTGGTTGTACTTCCTCAAACCGCTGCTGGTGGTCCGCCCTGCGATGGTGTTTGTCTACGGCGATGAAGGTATGATTCTCCTGCTGGTAGATAGAGTGGTTTGGTATCACATCGGGTAAGACGGGGTGCGGCTTAATAAAGCGCAAGATCGGTCAATTTGCGAGTAAAGAGTAAAAACGGCCGAAATTCGAGTAGACAGGCTAAAATTCGAGCAAGGTTTTCCTTGACAATGCATTATTGATCAACCGGTGACCCCATTGTGATCGATACGCTCCTAAGTCGCGCGGCGTTTGCACCACCAATTCGCTTCGCGCGGATTAGATAGAATCTATTACTTAGACCTACGTGCCGTCCCCTGACAGGCCTCCGCTGCGCCCCGGTTGTCAAGGAGCCTCTCTAAGGCCTCAAAGTGCCTCTTTAATAGTTATCTCTTCGTTGTGGAGTTGGGCGGCAAATATACGTAGGTAGGTATTATTGATACTGAAATGTATCCTATTCGCAATCCTGTTACTCGAATCTCATCCTTTTTAAAGCTTCCTCGGACTTCTGCCGAGTTTGCTCGCAATTAACCCCGTTTCGTGTGACGGGAGAGTCAAGAGAGAGCAGTGATAGTGATGAATGAGATCGTTAGCGGTGCTTTGACATCTGAGAATTCCCCGATCGACGGGTCTTGATGAAGGAGAGATGAAGAGCAGCAAATTTGGCGATCCAAGTTGACAGATCAGAAAGACGAAGAGAAGTGTGTGTTGTACGGCCAAGCTAAGCATTAATTTGACGTAGCTTTCAGCTTCACTAATTGAGTTGTGTATTCGCTAGCATTAACTGAATACTTGAGCTTAGTGTCCGAACCCGTAAAGAACCCGACCCTGTCGTTTAAGAGCGTAAATTACGTCCATGGTTGATATGGTTTTGCGGTTTGCGTGCTCCGCGTACACCACAGCATCTTGCACTAAGCTCTGAACGAAGACCTTAAGTGCAGATCTTGTTTCCTGGTACACCAGCGCTGACATACGGATAACTCCGGCACGACGAGCCAGCCGGCGAATGGAGCTTCGGCCGATACCCTGAATGCTGTCGCGCAGTATGAAGCGATGACGCTTCGATCCGCCTTTGCCAATGGATTTCACGCCTTTACCACGTCCAGACATTCTATAGCTGCATAGCAACAACAGCGTCAATCTTAAACAGCAACACATCACCTATTTTGTACCTGTGCAGCAGGCTCTTGCAATAAACAACGAAAATAGTGAAATGAAAGTTTAGTGCATGCAATGCTGGATGCGATCGACGAGTAGCTGACAGTGCAACTGTGTCCTGTTTTCCTTTTAAAAGGGAAACCAGCATCTGATTTTGACGCGGCAGTATCTTCACCCCATAGATGCATTATTTTCCGCTGGATTTTTATTCTGTTTTCACTGGAAATTTATTATGCACGCCATATTAGCAAGAGAACCACATTTTTTCATTATTTATGTGCGTGTGCACTACATTCGACCTGACCACAACGTTCCACAACTAACTCTCGTCTAAGTGAATTCAAGCAATCTAGAATCTCCTTGTGCCTCTGCTGAGCATTGCGAGCATCAAGCTCATGTTGATCTTGACGTTTCTTCTCCTCAAGCTGCGCTCGCTCATGATCAGCGCACCAGTGCTTCATTTGGTTCTGGTCCCGGCGCTGGAACCACAAGAATAGTTGTATAGCATCGCAGTGAGTATGAAGCCGACCTTCAGCACGCTCCACCGACAAGTCTTCACGGCTTGCCATGCTCGAGTTACCGTCAGCATGAACATCGCAGTCATGCTGGGATGCTGGACTCTTCCTTGAACCTGTAAATGCAGCACTACAGTCTTCGTCATCACCGCTCGTTGCATTGAGAGAATCTACGCCACTCCTGTCTTGGTCACCACGGAGAACAGTCAAGTCGACATCTTGCGGTAGCGGCGTATCTTGTGCACCACTTGCAGCTTCAATATCGACTTGCGATTGCACCGCGTTGGAGCGGCGCATTATCTTGTGTCGTAGCACCAATGCCGTCTTCTCCCTACAAGTCACAGCGGACTCCTTCCTCTTCCGAGCCGTCGAATAAAGCCGCGTGAACTTCCTCTTCAGGCTGACACTAGTGCGGTCGAGCCACTTCGAGTCCTTGCTGCTATTGTATACTGCTGCGACTTGTTCCCACTCGGCTTTCTCTCGAGGCAAGCTTTCCGCAACAACTGCAAGCAACCGTTCTTGCTCAGCACCATTGTAGTTGGTGGTCCCCTGCGGTTTCGTCATCTAACATAGCGCGGAACGTTAGCCAATTTGACTCAACAGACTTGCTCGCACGATAGCGCTTCCTTACCTTGGCGCCGCAATTCTGGAATGAGGTGGTCTTCCAGCCTGCACTCCGAAGTTCAAGTTGCTCATCACACCATATCACAGTAGTGAGGCGGGGTTCTTTGCAAACTGATCCTCGTCATACCACACTAACGAGGCGAGGTTCTAAGCAAACTTTGCACTGGTCTTCTTCATAGAGCAAAATCGGCATTTGCATTAGACGCTGATATAAGTATTATTAACAAGACAATAGTAGTCTAAATGCAAACGATCGCAAAGCAACATGTCACTCCTTTAGATGGCCACCTATTCTATGCACTCCTTGTACGTTTAGCTCCATTTAGGTGCAGCTCCATTATCCTTGTCGCTAGTCATCTTCCGATTGATCATTGCCTCGTAGGTCAATAATTTCAGCGTCCTCCACGCCGTCGCTTTCCTGAGTACTTATGCTTGTTGCTGCTTCATGTTCTTGGTTTGGCGTACGAGGAACAACCAACCGCCGTACAAGAGCTGTTGATGGCCACGTCGGTTGATGGTGTTCTCTACGCTGCCAGAACGCGGCAAATCGATCATCCTGTGCTTCTCAACGACTACTTCTTTCCTCGGCAAGCATTTTGTCAAACACATCATCACAAATGATGTCTGACTTGCGTGTTGGCGGGCCTGGTAAAGCCTATCAAATCTCCTCGCAAGCGCGACACTGCTGCTTGGACGACAAGACTACTAGCATCGTGTGTCTGTCGTATCTGGCAAAGGTTCTCGTACGCGGCCAATACATCTTTGAAAGCCTGATTCTCTACTTCAACGAGCCGTTGTCGGCTTTCAAGCGCTGATATGTTTTGCATCTCTAGCGGATTTGGTTGTGAGCGTCTTTTATAAATTTTGTTGATTGTCAGGTGCTGTCAGTATCAGGAAATTTTGTGGACACCAAAGTGATTGATGTACTGAAAGTTACACAGAGGTGAAGAATAATTTTGCACCAACAAGGATAAAAATCCAGCAGTGAAATCGAGCGGCAGCACGGAAGTTGAGTCAGTTGTAAACGGCTGTTGGACGTCTATATATATGAAGTCGCGCAATCCTAAATGTTGCTGATTCACATTTAAGCGGTTATATTATACTAAAATCGATTAGAGACAACACCTCTGGCTAAAACGATATCGACCACAATGAAGGCAATGTTTCATGTGCAAAACCTGCATTAGATAAGAGCAAACTCGTAATTAAACGAAAACGGGCTGTCAGATGATCAGTCCGTCCCCGAGAACTTCGGGATGCGAGCGACAGACATCGAACCTTGGATTTCCTGAGAGACGTTTCGGATACCTTTTCTGTGGTGAGTTTTGGAGGGGTGTTGCAGTGCTAGACCAACCAAATAAAATAATCAATGTTAATTATCCACGCTGAAATATACATAAGATGCTGCTCAACCTACCTGCTGAATTTGCATGTCCATCGTTGTCGTAGATGCGGGAGATAATTTGCCCGATTGAGTGGTTTTTCTCGTGATATCAAGCTGTCGCCGAGGTGTCTGCGTTAACTTCCCTGCCTTAAGCGCAGCTGTGCATTTCCGCAAGTGGGGATGACGGGTCCTTCATCAGAAGAGCTGCTTTCGTCTTGGTTGACGCGGTCTGTTGGTGCGAAGCCTTCAGATAGAGAGTTTATGATTCAGCAAATTCCCACAGCAATAGTATGCATCAGTATTTACATTTTTAACTGCCCGTTTGCTATTGTCTTTGTCCAGCCACGGCGGATCAAAATTGAGCAAGACTAGCCTCGCTTTTCTGCAACTGCTCTTTCACCGCGAGCATTTGAAAAGTGTGATCCCACAATGAATCTATCTTCCCGTCATGACTTGCCTTCTTGATGTTCTTAAGTCCTCTGGTGGAGACAGACTCGCAGAGTATGTATTATTTATCTACAATCTATGCCACGGTAATATCATATTATGCTAATTCAGATGAAAATTATGTATATGTAACATCAGGTCACGAAACGTAAGTGTCACCTCGGTGGCGGTGATAGGGAAAATTTACAACGGGAAGGAAGCGTATAAAGTGTGTAAGTCCACAGTTAACCCTTTAGTCATGGTTTTACTAGAAGTACACTAGAAAAATATGAACGGCTTCGATCCCATGTAGCCAAAATCTCGTTTGTAGCAAATGAATGTTACCATTTTAAAAGAAATATTAGATAGTGCAAATGAGAGCTAGAAATGCTACAACAGAGGAAAACTCAAGCAGCGGCGTTGACTGCTTCTTCCCACGAAATGTCCCTTAGCTTTGTGGTTGCTTGGCACTGCTTCTCACGAAAAAGCTTCATGCTTGAAAAGTGGGAGATGACAACAATGGTTCCAGGTGGAGGCAGCGCTGTATCTGTGGACTCCATATTCCAAATCGTGGCTGTGAAGAGGACGGTATCGACTTCTTCCTTGTTTTGATCGTACTGGTCTCGAAACACCTACATATTAAGTTCATTGTTAGAGTACTAGTAATGTTCATGCATTTCGTTCCTTACGGTAAGTAGAGTTTGTAGCGTTTCCGGGGACGTAGCATCAGTGAAGTGCAAGCGAACAAGCCTGGACTCCTGTACATGTGGTCAGAGACCCACAGTAGCTTCATTCTCAGCTCGACGCTTTGGAGCGATACTTTCCTCTGGATTAGCTCTTGTAGGTCTAATCAAATTCACTGTTAGAATGTGCAACATACACAGCTATCCAAACTCACGCACCTTGAACGGACGTGACGATCCGTCGAGACGTGCCACTTGATCGAGCTGCTAAAAGCTGCTGTAGGCGCTGGTATGGGCTTTGTCTTGGAGCGAAGTCGATCTCCCCGTGCGGTTCATCGATCGCGTTTGCCGTATACGTCGGTGGAGTTGACAAAGGCGTCGACGGGGGCATCGACATCGCCGTCTCCGTCGGTGTTGGTGGGGGCGGGGGCGTTGGCATCGTCGTATGCGTCGATGTTGGTGTCGGTGTGCGTGTACGCGTACGTGTACACGTAGATGCAACATTGGCAGGTCTTGCGGCATCCACCTCGGTCGTGTCGGCCATAGCTGTCGCTTTGGCCGACCTGCCAACGCGCTTGAGCTTTCCAGGCATAGGTGAATTTAAAAGTGAGCTTGCAGAGGGTTCATACATACTACATACAATATACGCCAATATGCACCAATAATGTAACCAAAAGGCTCAGCCCTACTTAGCTGTCGGATGTCTAATTGATTGGTTGATAAGTTCATTAACCAGAGCCGAGCTGCGCAAGTCCCGAATACCTTTTGAAAAGGAAACATGCCACTTCAACTTCAACCAGAGCATCGCTCTGAGCCAGGACGTCTAACTGACGTCAGGTTGCTGGTCAAGTTGAGGCGTTGGTTGTGCATACTTTTGATCAGGATGGTGTGCCGAATACAGGATTTACAGACATATGCTCCTCCAATTTAGGCCGAATACTAGCTGAAGTTAAGATGATGTGTAGAGAACATTATCTTCTGGTTGATCATTTCCGATTTTCGAATAAATGTGCAATAGGTGCTGGTATGTAGATTTGTGATTAATGTAGACAGCGACACAAAATCATGCTTTTCGAGACCTATCTCTTTTGTTCCTGCGCATCTATCTACACTTCTGACCGTAGCAGATTTCTTTGGCAGGTACGAGTAGTGACATCATCACTATGGTCCACACGTACTCCAACACTTATTATTTAAGCACCGCCACTGTAGGCACCAGATCTTACTTCAACTAAGCATCGCCACAGGGACTTCAAAGCCGCGCTTCAAGGTAACGCCAATATGCAGTTGTTTAAAGGTGGCAGTGCCACCAAGAATGTACGCAGACTTCGATTCCTACTGTGCATACTGTGTATGCAACAGTCTATCCTCACTTCGAGCCTAATTGCACTGGGTAAGCCCTCCCTTCGGGCCGCGCTGGCATTCTATGCAGGGGACTTACTTTTCATTTTGACGCCTTCGCAAGACCCCATGTTCGCCAGACAACGCCTCAAGACTCGAGGATACCTCGTCCTATACCACGCCGTCCCCGTTGAAATGACCGACACAATACGCGCGATGGCCGAAGACGGCGAAGTTTTGTGGATTCATGACACCTGGGATGGAGTGCTGCACGATGAGCATCGCCTACGTGCTCGCGTTCCTGACAATGAGTCGGAACCTCTGTCGGAGTATTTCGAGCGTCACTACCGCTCGTTCTTCGCTATGGCCTCGGTGAAGGAGTGGCGGATCCTTAGGACGACTCGCGGTGCCGAAGACCAACCCGTTCGCCGCGAGTTCGCGACCGCGAGGGTTGATTCTGGGAACGTGAGCTCTGTTCCAGGATGCATTTTCGTGGCCGCGCAAGACCGTACTTACATTTATGGGTACGGATGGAATAACCACGTTGCACTTCGCTCGGAGCAGCAAATTATCGAGCTGAACAGAGGCGACGTGCTGCTGTCGAGAGGCGACTTTGCTTTCGCTAGTGCAGGTGGTAACGACAACCACGTCGGGCTGCTCGGATACGTCGATACCCCACTGTATCTGCGCCCACAATTTCCTCAGCCGATAATGGTTGCCTTTGTCAACGATACGAGCGATGTCGACGACGTGTTCTGCTTTGTCTGGAACTGCCCCTTCAGAGGCACCGACCCGGACGCGCTCCGCAGACATCTCAATCGGTACCATCAATTTTTCTTTAACCGTTCGCGGGTGCTGACGGTTTAGCAAGGGCTGTTGATGAGCACTGAGTGCGCATTTACACATCGTGACGTCAAATTCTTAGCTCACCAATCTTACATTTCTTAACCGTATGAGTACAATGAATGTATCCAATCGATAGTTTGCTTACTCGTCCATTACTGGGCTACATAGATCGACGGTATGTCCTTCCGTGAAGGATCTTCACTTCATCTAGTCAACTAATCAACAATGTGAGTATGTCCCACACGAAGATACGTCAGCACCTTAAAGTATGTGGAGTAGATGCGTAGCAGTGCCACATTGTGTGGTCTACGCCGTAAGTGTCCTGCTCTAGACGCTGCTGTTCTGTTGCGCTGTCGTTTACGGTCATGTAGCACAAACGCAGCGTTGAAAGGGCTTCAGGGAGTATTTGGGTTCCGTCGTAACATCCAGGTTCGACCGCCAGAGAATCTTCTGGACCAAGCCCGACTGCACAAACCATGCGCAACCACTGATCTCATGGGAGAAGAAGACGATGATGGTGCGTAAAGCAAGAAGCAGGTAGACGGGTACCAGCTAATATTACCATTCATAATATAAAACAAAACTTGTGGCAACTTTTAGTTCATCAGTTTCTGGATAGTACGATTGCTCAAAGCTAGAAGTCGATCTTCTTCATCAAGAGCATCTGTCGGTGGGCGAGCCCACTGTATGATTTCACGAGTAATCGGACAAAGCGTCACGAATGCAGACCGTGATGTAACTCTAGAGACAAGTAGATACGGCTGCTGGCGCTTGTTTGATATAGCATTCGAGGACTTCCACTCCGTAACAACCATTCGGTCCAGCGTTTCGCCTTGGACCTTGTATACGGTCGACGAGACTGCACACACAAGGGGAAACTGCTGGATGCGAACAGTAAGTTCACGAGGAAACCCATTTGAGTTTCCCGCGAGTGAAATGTGGCATTGACTATACGCTTGGGAGTCAAAGAAAACGGAAACAACTCAGAATCATTGGACCCTTGCATTGGTGCAGCCAAATCTCCCCGCTTAATGCGAACTAGCACTGCTGGTGGTGGAACATTTGGGATTTTAACCACCATGTTCGCTACACTATCGTGCACGAGTCGAAAGGTTGTATCGGGCTCATAAATAATAGATTCCAATACACCCAGTGTTCCATTGGCAACCATTTTCTGCGGTCTGATGTTTTGCGTCACTTGAACTGGCATGCCCACAATCAAGTCTAAATACGGCGGCATTCGGCCAAACTTTGAATCGGGGAGACGCATCACCATTTTCACTTCTGCAAGGCTTAGTGCAGCCAATTTGCCTTTGAAATTGGCCACCACCCGGACAGGGTACTCAGCACTAGGCAAAGCTTTAGCTACGGACGCTGTGAACAAATTGTTAATAGCCAACCTTGTGGAGTTGTCGGGGGTCACAAATTTCGTCACCTGATCATCTGAAATCCAATTCTCTTGCGAATCTTCTCGCGAAATGACACGGGAATTAATAATGGATACAAACTCAGGACTCCAAACGCCACGTCGAGCATTATGGCAGCCATTACCCCACTCTGGATCGAGTCGAAATCGAACTGACTCCTCCAACACTATCACGTCTTGAAACCCACGCCAAAGCTCATAGCCTGCAATTTCATTAGCGGTGCACTTTGGTTTCTGTCCAGGGTCACGATAAATTGGGTCCCCGCCTACTGGAGGCAGCTGCAAAAATCTCCAACTAGCACTACGTGAATTCCTCCAAACGCAACACTAGGTATTCTTTTTGCATTCCGAAGCACTGTGTCTAGCTGTGTGAGCTGGGACTTTTTCATCATTGAGACTTCATCGACAACGATCACATCCAGATTCATTACGGTCTCAATTGACTTCCCCGCTGAAGCTGCAACAAAACGCTAGCTAGCGTTCGTCCGCCGATGACTGTTGCCGCTTTCCCGGTCATTGCGGTCTTTACAATGCTGCTGGTCCTCCCCCAACTTGTGCACAAAGCCTCAATGGCGCCAATCACACGACTTTTGCCTGTGCCACCCTCGCCTCCTAGAAACATTTGCAGCTGGTCGGCTTGTAGCCGCTTTTCTGCCTCTTTGTTCAGGTAAAATGACGCCTCAGCATTTTTCCATCTAGTCAGCAGTGCCATTCCAATTTTTTGACAGCGTAGTGCTGCCTTTCATTCAACGTAAACGCCTTTGAAATGTCAGTAATACTAGCGCACTGCTTCATCGTAGTTGGCGGCCCGGAATTATCCATCGCTGGAGGCGTCCAGTTCATATTTGGCTCACGTAATGCTTCGTTAAGCAGTTCAATCACCGTAGTATCTTGCTCAGTTTTCGCTGCTTGAGTGGGGGCAACAATGGCATTGTCTGTATCAGCGTCTTTTATCCATTCGCGCATATAATCAAGCGGCGGAATACCTTCCACCGACGTACTAGCTCTTGACCTGGTGGTGGTTTCAGCCGTAGCACCTCGAAGCATGTCAAATTGTGAAAATGCATCTAGAATGTGAGCTATTCGGCCATCAGGAACAGCAGACGTCGGACAGATGGACGGGTTTAAAGACTTCGCTTCAACAATCTTCGCTTCATCAAGTTCCCAAAGATCAGGAAAGCTTTCGTCGGTGTTCAAGCAAACATCGTTCGCGTCAAAGCCGTCGTCTTTGCCAAACAGCTCATCGTCCCCCTCGTTATCACTTGCAGTTTCGTCTTTGTCAGCCACGGAAGCCCTGGATTCGTTATTCTGCATACTAGCTTGCTGATAGTCGTTCATATTCTTCATAATTGTTTTAACGAATTCACTGCGAGTTTTTTTCCACACACTAAAAGCATTCAACCATAACTCATCTGAGTTTTCCATAACGCCAATGAGGTCTTCTAGAGATCGGAAAGGTTTGAACAACACCAAAGATAATACAGCGTGCTTGCTTCTGATCTCTGATGATGACTTGTCGTCAACGTATGGCAACCGAAAGCCTTGTACAATAGGTACGACCTCCTCGTAGCGGCAGGCAAGGCGGTGGCTTCGATGGAGTGGATGCTGACTTAAGAATCCTAGCTTCGCGCGAGGTGTACATGGCCCCTTTTGGCGATAATAGCGCATTACAAACTCGTACAAATTAATCTCCATCAAGGTATCTGGCCGATAAATGTAATCATCAAGAAATGACACCGCCCGGAAAGATGCCGTGTTTTCTGAGTTTCTTTCATTGACAACCGAGCAAGTGTACTCGTCTAGCTCACACAGCTGTCGAACGACATCCCCAAGTGGTAATACTGCAAACTCAGTGCTCGAGTAACAGCATGATTCACGATACAGGTACAGCGCAGCCAGCGGGCCAGCCACCTCTTGGCGGTTAGTCAGAGCATACACCATCGATGCTACTCGTTTGCGAGATGCTGCTAATCGATCTTGCGCATCCGGGACCGCAGGAATTTCTTCCATTTCTTTCTTCTTCCGTCTCGAAAGTGCAGATAAGGCAACAGGAACGATGGAGTCCAAGTGATTCTGATACTTCGTTACATATTTGCAGCAGTAGTAGATTCGGTCAGTTGCCTCACGCCCTCCTAGCAGTACTTGAATATCATGGTTGCACTTAAAAGTTGCCATGATTGTATAATTGAAGCCATTGATGAATTCGTGCCCTGGTGATCTCTTCATCTCAACGCCTGACGAACCGAATCGTGTGCGATCCACTCTTTGTCTTGGAAACAAGTATCGACACAGGTTTGCACTGCCTGTTGCTTTAGATCGCTTAAAGCAGCTGTTCGCATGACCCCACCAGTGTTGATTCAGTAATAAAACCAGCACAGAAACCATGTAATCTATCGATTCTTTCGCCATCCGGGAATCGGATACCAGCGGAGGCAGCATCTCCACTAACCGAGTCAGATAGTCATTCTGGAAGGGATCGTCGTCGCTTTTGCACCACCCCATTCGCAGATCATTGGCTTGCTCGAGGAAGTAGGCAGCTTCAGCAGGACTCAGTCCACTTTCATTTTTCAGATCATTCTCAGTGCTCAAGCTATCCAGCAATTTTTCGCGCTCTTCAATGACGTCAAATGCTTCTCGCCCTGTGTTTCGGCACACCAATTCATTTTTGCTTGCTTCACAATTTCGTCTGTTGAGAGTGGGCGTTGCCATGGAGGCCAGTGCATCGGACGACTTTGAAGTAGAGCGCTACGCAAAGCATGTTGTGAGCTAAATTTGCTTTTGCAGATGCTGCACTGCAAAAGCTCTGGTTCTTTGATCGTCTGTTTTCGCTTTGCAGAATATATTCCAGCCTGGGGATCTCTGTGCGCCATCTCTGGTATTGAAAGTGCAATCAAGTCAGCAAAGGAAGCACCGCACGTTGAGCAACAGTGTTTTGCCAAGTCGACAGGAAGTTCATTGCTAACAATACTATCTGTGTATGCTGCAACAGATTCACGAAAGTTGTCGGCTTCCGCACTTTGCAAAATTTTGTCAACTGCTGCTGAATTCGATGGACACCCCTTCAGCCAGATCAGAAAGTGAATGTGAAGGGATCCTCGGCCTTGCGTCTCTATCATACCAAAGTATGCCTCCACATTACCAAATAATCCTCGATGTCCCGTCGGCCTGCCAGTCGTAGGGTCAATTCCCAACACAATCCTAATAAATGCATCCACGTGCCTCATGAATAACCTCGTAGAAGCGCAATCATTCCCTAGACTGGCCTCTCGAAGCTCTGCCTTGGTTGGCATACGAGCGTCCAGTATATCAAAAAGCGTTCCAACTGATGAAATCCCAGTGTATTGAGCCATAGCAAATGAGTTGTCTGAGTTAGGCGTCAGCGTGACAAACAGCGCTGGTTGGCCGAAGCGCGCCTGGCATGCAAATGCCTTTCGTCTGCACTGCGATCGCTCAGCATTGCTACCCCAAATTGATCGCGTGGCGATCTCGACAGTCTTCAAGAAGCCATTTTCAGTCGGATGGCTTGTTGCAGCTCTTGGCAAACACCCTTGGCGCCGTCTTTCGTTCGTGAGCAGAGCATTACCAAGTTGCTCGATGCCAATAGTCTCATATCCTTCAAATATTCGTGGAAAACGTTTGCACCGGACGGCGTTGTGAATAAACATGTTTCGCACTGAGATTCGATCAAAAGCCACTAGTGTAAATAGCTCGTCCTCGGCAAACTGCCGTCCACTTAGTTCGATATAATACTTTAGGCATGCTTTGGCCGATACAGGAATGCGTCGAATCTCACCAGGATGGCCTCTTCCAAACGGGAATAAGTGAGGGAATAGTCTAGCGAAAAGGTCTCCAGAGATATCATTAGAAATATGATCGGAACGACGTACCAGGAACACTCGTTCCGCGTCTGGGGACCCTTCTACTTCCACAACAGCAGGGTGGTCCTGTGTGAGTGGAGGAGATGGATTAGCCTCCGTCAGTCCGACGCGACGCTCAATTACACTTTCTTCGTCATTTTCGCAAATCACCCGCCATGCATCCGAATGACCTCGGATGTTTTGTTGTTCAGTGTCCATAGTATCATCCAGCTCTCCTCATTATCATCTACATGCTCCACAAAGTGGCCTTCAATTGACTCATCCGAACAATCAATATCTACAAAGTCGTCATTCCACATAACATCTTCATACAAAATGTTGTGCGTTTTGTAAAAGCTCATTACGTCACGTACAACACCATTCCGAATTTGATGCATCTTCCGAACTTTGCGAATCTGTCCTTCTGTGAAATCACCGACCATGACTACTCGATACGACGTGACGTCTGCAAGCGACCGTGGCAACCGAGAAACAGGTGGCCCTGGGGTGCAATCGAACGCTAGGCAGTGGGAACGGATACATCTATGGCGCCCACCACGCATCACCCGTGTCGTAGCTGCAGTGGAGCTTAGTTGGGTCATCATCCGCTCAGGAATCGTTAGCCCCTTCAAGTGATCAGGCAAAGTTCCCACGAAAAAGCCATTAGCAATAGCAAACTTCGGCAGTTTTCGCCGACGGATAAAAGCTTCGCACTCTTTACACACATTCACCCATGAGCATGGGTGGCCACTGTCATTCAAATAGCACTGGATACCACGAGGTGAAACCAGTACATTTTCCAGGCTGGGAATCAAAGGCGGGGCTTCGTATTGCTCCAAAAGTAGCTGCGGAATATCACTACCAGCTACCCCCAAAATTTTACGTAATACTTCCATGTATCTCCAGTCGGATCCATCCTTTCGTTCCATGTCTCTGATTAGCACTACGCGGTCACAAACAGCACACACGGCCTCATCTAAGCCTTCGGCACTCAGAGCACTGCGAAGTAAATCCATGCAATGAATTCTCTCCTCCTCAGTGATCGGCGCAAAGTACTTGACAGGAATACGGTCAGAGCATTCAGCTGTATAACTTGTTCGTTGCCTTTACGAGCCCTCGATAACTGCCTCTTAGCAGCGGCTTTCTCCCTCTGGTGTGCAAGATCCAAGTGTGCAAGCAAGTCGTCTTCATCGTTTTCCTGCGTCGCAGGTGACGCCATTACTACACGCCATTCATCATCCCCAACGTTAGCTTAACAAACGCATCCCCACTGCAGTCAAATGCTGCTGCCATACCTGGTTCGGATCGCCGAGGATGCTTGGCCCCTAGCTGGGAGGTGCTCGCTGCGCCACCTGCATGAAACGACTCACATTAGCCCACTGCTACGCTGCGAATGACACCACCATGCTCCAATGCTGCTGCCGTACCTGGTTCGGATCGCCGAGGATGCTTGACCACCTAGCTGGGAGGTGCTCGCGGCGCAGCGAATCAACGACTGGACGTCGTTGACTACCGTCGGGGTTGTCATTCTTTGTTGAAATTGAAGTCCTTTTACCTTTTACAAGGGAAAAAGGACACGCCGGGTTCACTGCGTTTACTACTTCCTCCGAGGTCGGCAATTCCGACGTGAAACGTCTTAGGTAACTCATCAGTGTGGTGCACACGAAACGGCTGGTCCAAAACCGAAGTACCATCGAACACTTCTCAATGCCCACCCTGGGCATTTCCAACCAATCAAAAAGCGATAATTATATTATCAACCAATCAAGTTTGACTTGGTCTGTCAATACCGGTATTTTTTCGGAGAGAGTACCGTGGGGACAACTGTACTGCGGCAGATCGAATAAAGCATAGTTCTTCGAACTACGAATTCCACAGTTGAAGTTAAAGGCAAGTTGCTCCGTGAGCACTTTGAGCAGCCCACCGCGAAGGAAACCTTGCGAGGCATGTCGTTACCTGACTTACCTCAGAACGCGATTCAGTTCCGCTGTGGGTGCAGTCTCGCTATCGCCAACTGAACTCAGCACCAGAGCTCCTGTGGACGATACCTGCCCACGGCCTCCATGGTCGGAATCGTCATGGAGAGAAAGGTGTCTTGGCCGCCATCTACAATGCAGTAGCTACATGTGCTGTGGAACATGCTCACACAACTGGAATGCCCTCTTTGCCTTGAAGGTAACTTCACCTTAACTCTTCAATAGAAGTCTGGCCCTCAACGTTGCGCCTGACTCGTAACCGCAGGATACCGCTCTCGGAGGAGAAGACCAGTCTCCAATTGCACCGCAAGGAAGAAGTACCAGCTTGATGGGTCGCAAGGGACGCAAGGACCGCTTGATGGCGACACCCGGCGGAAACGAGAACGGCGGTGGCGGCTGCTGTGACGCCGAACGAGGCGGCAAGAGCGACGGCGACGAGACGGTGCCGTCGTGCTCCAGCGGCGAGGAGGACGTCCCCAGGCCCAGGAGGCGGCAGAAGCCTGTGGCTCAGGCTGCTGTGCGAAGGAGAAGACGACGGAGGACGTGGCCAGTTGCTGTGCTGACCAGGAGGAGGAGGGGGAGGAGGGGGATTGCTGTGCGACGGCTGCGTGCTGCTCGCGGGAAGCCGAGGACGACTGTTGTGCTGGCGAAGAAGCGGCTGGGGATTGCTGCTCGTCCGAGAAGAAGGACGGGAGTTCAGGCTGCTGTTTCAAAAGAGCAGCCGAAGCCTTCTGGCGGCTGCTCTGAGAGATCCCCTGGCGGTGAAGCTGTGAAGGACTGCTGCTCCTCCGAGAAGAAGCCTTCTTGTTGTACATCCAAGGCGTCTAAGCGAGCTGGCGGCTGTTGCTCTTCCCCAGACTCAAGAGGAAGTTGAGCGGCTCCGGATGCTGCTCCGCCGCCGCCGCCGCCATTCCCCGAGCGAACTCCAAGCTTCTTGAAGCGCCTGATGCAGTTCCGCGGCGACCGTGGCGCTACTCTGGAACAGCAACGAGCAAGTTTGGCTTCTGGCGAGAAGAGGAAGGGTTCTGGACCAACTGAAACGCTGCGTCTGAACATCAGCGGTATGACGTGCAGTGGCTGCTGCACTCGTATCGAGAAGTTCTTTGGCAACCAACCTGGTATAGTGGACCTGAATGTGAGTCTGCTTACGAGTCGCGGCGTCTTTCAGTACGACCCGCTGCTTGTGACGGCACAGCACATTGAGCAGACCGTGGCTACCCTGGGATTTGAGCCGAGCGTGCTCCTGAGCGAGGAGCTCGTGAGCTTTGTAGTGCACCTATCCCAAGCTGAGAGTGTGCCTCGCGCCAAGGCTGTACTGCGTGATTTTACTGGTGTTGCTGCAACCGAAGATGTGGACGAACCGGCCGCAGACTCGACTACGGCGCTGCTAGTTTCCTACGACCCGGACTTAACGGGGCCCGTACGATCGTGAACCACCTTTCCCATGAGCTAGGCTTCTCTGTGCAAGCGTCTAGCACGTGCGCCATCGGTACGCGCAGGGGAAGAAGAAGTGCGTCGGTTCACGTGGCTACTGTTCTGGAGCTGCTTGTTGTCGCTGCCCGTCATTTTCGTGGAGTTTGTGCTTCCGGTCATGGTTGTTTCGAAGACAACCCTGCTGACGCTGCTCTCTGGGGCACTGGGAATCATTTAAGCATCCGAGATGCTGTGGAACTTCTGTGTGCAACGCCCGTGCTGTTTGCAGTGGCGCGTCCGATTCATGAAAGTGCCTATCTCGCACTTCGTTACGGAGGCAGAGTCAGCATGGATGTCCTCATCTCTCTAAGTGCCTGTACGGCGTACGCATTCTCTGTGTTTACCGTTGTTACGGAGGCTCTTTCCAGCCCGACGCCAGAAGCGGTGGATCCGTCGACGGGATTGCCTCCACCACCACCGCAAGAACAAGAAGTCGCGCCGATCAGGGCGGCCACTTTCTTCCAAGTGACAGTACTTCTCATAACGTTGATCCTTGTTGGCCGCTACATTGAGACCCTGGTGAAAGCTCGCGCCTCAAACAGCGTCGACGCGTTACTGCGCATGCAAGCCAAGACCGCTATACTGCTCGAAGATGATGATCAAACGAAGGAGATATACATTGATGTGGTATTGATCCAGCGTGGCGATACGCTGCGTGTCTTGCCTGGTTCTCGAGTTCCTGTAGACGGAGTTGTTATTGGAGGTGCCAGCTCCGTTGATGAATCCATGGTGACGGGTGAAGCTCGCAAAGTGCCCAAGGAACCCGGAGCAACTGTGATCGGAGGATCAATTAACTCGCAAGGAGTGCTATCAATGCGGGTGACGCATACCACGAGTCCATGCTGGCGCGTATGGTGCGACTTGTTGGAGAAGCACAAGCTTCTCGTGGGGTTCGCCAGAGCATCGCTGACGCTGTGGCTGCCTATTTTACGACCTTCATCATCATTTTAGCCGCTGGCATGTTCATGGTCTGGTACTCCTCGCTAGTAATGGTCGTGTGGACACACAGGGCTGGGCGCCATTCCGTTCGCTTTGCGGTTTGCTATCACGGTGCTCGTCATCAGCTGCCCGTGCGCCATTAGCCTGGCTGTCCCCACTGCTGTGATGGTCTCGACAACGAAAGGCTCACAAGTGGGGATTCTTTTCAAGGGTCGTGCGCTTGAGGCTTTGGAAGACGTGGATGTCGTCGTGTTCGACAAAACAGGTACACTCACTACGGCGCAACTTGGCGTGGCTAATGTGTATTTTACACCTCGCAACGGCGTCCTCCAAGAACAACTGTGGCGATACGTGGCTGCATCTGAGAGCAACAGCGAACACGCCATCGGTAAAGCACTTGTAGCGCATGCTGAGTGGAAGCTGCAAGGGTCTGTCGTCGCAGAGGCCAAAACTTCAAGGCAGTGCCAGGTTGTGGCGTGCACTGCACCGTGGGCGGTACTGACGTCCGTCTCGGCTCTCTTGTGGCTTACGCAGCGAACGGATGAGACGTGGTCCTCTAAGCGTTCCTTCTGAATTTGTCGACGTCAACCAGTTTCCAGCTCAAGGCTGTATTGTCGTGTTCGTGGTTGTAAATGGCGAGCTATTGGCTGCTATCGGTCTCCGTGATTCACTGCGTTCTGAAGCTAAGCGAGTTATCGAGCAGCTCAAGCGCGAAAGCATTCAATCCTGGATCGTAACTGGCGACCAGCGCGGCACAGCGCTTAGTGTAGCGGCAGCATTGGGCATACCGGAGGGGTCTGTGTTGGCTGAAACTCTACCCCATCAAAAGGTGGATAAAGTCCGCTTGTTGCAGAGTTTGGGTCGCCGTGTGGCTTTCATTGGGGACGGTGTGAACGATGCGCCAGCGCTAGCGGCTGCTGATGTGGGCGTCGCTCTTGAGCTGGCACTGACGTTGCCGTCGACGCTGCTGACATTGTGTTGGTTAAAGATGATTTACGTGATTTACTCAATGCCAGGGCTCTGTCGTGCACGACCAATCAGCGCATCAAGCACAACTTCGCGTGGGGGTTCATGTACAACATTCTCATGATGCCGCTGGCTTGTGGTGCTCTGTACGCTCCGTTTGGAATTTGGATCCCGCCAGCCTTGGCTGGACTGTCGGAGTTGCTCGTCGGTGCCTGTCATCCTGT
>JAAVTH010000648.1:0-48745 GCA_011947325.1 Phytophthora macrochlamydospora | reverse complement strand
GGTGGTTGAGCGCGTAGCATCTTTCGTGAAGCGGTTGCTGCTTGTGGCGCAGCACTTGCCAGCCCACCAAGCGCTTGCTGTTCTGTCGCTGCTGCGCGCACTCTTCCACCGCTACAGCAAGTTGCAGCAGCTTCTCGAGTCCGACGTGGATCGTGTTGCGTCTGGTGAATATCGTGCCGACATTGATGATCCTGACTTTGCCAACCCATACTGAATGCGTGCTGGGAGCTGGCGTTGTTAGCACGACACGCCCACCCGAAGCTTGCTAGCTTTGCCCTCGCCACAGCTCAGATGGCGCCGTCACTGCCAAACGAGCACGCCCGGGCACTTATGGATGCGTTTGACCCGTTCGCCGGCTCGACCTTCGCGTTCAAGCCAAAGGTGCCGCCAAGCAACCCGCTGCACAAGAAGATCACGAGCGAGAGCAACAAGAACGACTCGCGCAAGAAGAGCCGTCAACGTCGTGCACGCCAATTCTTCGTGCGGGATCCGCTTGCGAGTCTTGACGAGCAATACCGCAACCAACACGCGTCCGCTTTCTTCCAGAAATGCCTCGAACTCGACCAGCAGCACAGCGAGGAGCTACCAACGTTCAAACAATAAGAGCAGATAATAGAGATGCATCACAAGAACACCTGGACATGAGCCAAAACCATTATTAAAAGGGGGCGAACGAGTCTTCCCTCGTTAAAACATTAGTACGGGCTGTCGTACCGACGGTGAGCAGCTGCGTGGTTGTACGGCGCAGCGTTCGAGTTCATGCTGAAGTTGTTGCTGTTGTTGGTACTGGCGTTAGTTCCTGAGAGCGACGCGTTGTGGTCCGTGAACTGGTACATGGGCGCCGGCGGGCCACCCACCATCACGACAGCCTCCTTGTCATTCCGCGCAGCACGGACGTTCTTCCAGAGCAAGCACGTCATGGCGAGCACGATGGCCGCGGCGATGATGATGATGATGCTGCCGACCATCACGACGTTGGTCCACTTCTCCACGAGCGAGTAGAAGGCGCTGCGGCACTCCATGAACGGCGCGCTGGTCGACATGTCGTCGGCGTTGGTCGCGTTGACGAGGAAGCCGCCGCACCAGATCTGGTTGGCGCTGGTGCGTGGACACGAGGCCTCGGCCCAGTCCAGCACGACCGAGTACTCTTCATACTGGGAGACGAGGTCGCACACGGCGCAGATCTCGTCGATGGCCGACACGCTGACGCTGCTGCAGACGGCTGTGAAGTTGGTGGTCGAGTCCGAGAAGTAGCCCGAGAGCGACACGTTGAACATGTCCAGCACCGTGTTGACCTTGGCTTCGGTGCAGTAGTACGGAACCTGTGCGTAGCAGTAGAGCTCGTTGAAATTGGCGCCCAAAGACGCCTCGCTGTCGGATGCCGGGTAGTCGGTTCTGCTCCAGTCGTCGGCTTTAGAGTTGGCCATGTGCGCACCCACCGCCACCACGATGAATAAGATGGTGGTAGAAGCACACTACCGTAGATAACAAGCAGCAGCTTCTGCTGTAGTAGCGCCAAAGCAGCCGAGCGCCGACAGCGCAATGACCACGGCGCCCAGCACCAGCGTGCAGACGAAAGTGGACGTGCCGATCCAGGCGTAGTCGCCCTGGAAGGCGTCCAGCCAGCCTGAGGCCTTGACGCGGTGGCTGAAGTACACGAGCAGGCAGCCGCCCACCATGAAGGCCATGTTCAGTAGCAGCAGCAGCACCTGGCCACGTTGCCCAGTCCTCCCACGTACGCCATACCGCTGGCTCCGTAGCCGTCGCGCTCCTCCATGACGGCGATGCCTCCGGCCGTTGTGTCGATCGAGCGGCCCGCTGCGCCGCCTGCCTGATCCAAGTCTGAGGATGGAGCTCTTGACGGCTCGAAAGTGTTCGACTGGGGCGGAATGTTCAGACTGGCGCAGAGTCGAGGAATAGGGAAAGTCACTTGGATTTTGTATGTGAGAAGACGATAGCCGCGGATCCTCTACCGGCTGCTGTCTTTGACTGGATCGTGGTGGTGCCCGGTGCACATGCGGACCGAGATCCGAGACTGCGATAATGCGGTCGTGCAGTCGATACAACATTACAGTCTGCGTGGCGGAGACAGAGAGCTGTCGAGTCAAAGCTCATGATGATCGCCTAAGCAGAACCGGGGGCCGTAGTTGTCAACGTCGTTTGACTTGATCAAAGTATAGGTTCAATTAGACTGTTTCTATTTATTTCTAGATGCGTTTACCATACTACCAAAGTTGTAAATCGTATTTTTGCCGACCATGAACGAGCTGCCGCTAGTGCGTGTTGCTAGCCATCTCGCTGCCTCTCACGCCTGTATCCTAACGCGCTCTACCCCCGCAGGACCTTCTCCATGGCGAGTGGCCCTGCCAGCAGGAGATCGACCTGCTGAAGCGCACGCAGACGGCGCACCAGCAGCTCACGACGCGACTGCAGCGCATGACTCGGGAACTACGCAGCGAGCGCTTTTACCCGCGACAGGTTCAACAGCTTTTATACAGACTCGTTATTTCCTTTACCTTACTTTCTGCATTTGCAACGCGCAGACGGAGACCAAGCAGCTCCAGGTCCGCGTGTACCACACCTACGTGCCGCCTGTGGAGGCCAAGGAGAACTCGCCGCCCGTTCCTGGCAAGTGGACGCTGCGTATCGAAGGCATCGATGCGTCCACAGGCCAGCCCAGTACAGTGGTGAGTTGAGATACAGAAAAATATGCAGGTAGAATGACGAAACTAAACGGCTCTGGGTTTTGCAATGCAGAAATTCTCAAACTACTTCCGCAAGGCGTCCATTGAGCTGGACCCGCACATTTATTCGGACCATGTGATAGAGGTGGGTCTGTAAAGTCTACAGAAGAAGTACCGAGTTGATCTAATGCTTCGCTGCAGTGGACGAGCTTTCAGAAGACAAGCCACGATGTGGATGGTCTCGAGATCTCGCGCTCAGGAAGCACGGCGCAGACTGTGCGGATTAAACTACTGCCAGCTCAAATCCCCGAGCGGTTTACGATCTCGCCCGAGCTCGAGTCTGCACTTGGGCAATACCTTGGCCCGGCCAAGGCATTTACCAAGCAAGACATTGTGCTGGCCATGTGGGAGTACATCAAGCTGCGCAACTTGATGAAGGAGGACGACTGTCGGGTGGTCGTGTGCGACGACAGACTCACTCAAGTCCTCAACTGCGTCTCGCTACCGTTCACGTCGATCGTTGTGGCGCTGAAGCAACACCTGACCCCGATCAGCATCATTGACCTTGAGTATACGCTGAGTCTCGCTGCGGCTACCGACTCGGAGCTACTAGATGAGAAATTCTTCGACGTGGATATTGCAGCCACATCTGAGCTCGACAAAACGCGAGCTGTCGCGCTCAAGGAGTGCGAGGAGCTGCAGCAAGATCAAAGGAAAGAGATGGATCTGCTCAAGGCGCAGGAGTTGGATATCCTGGAACGGTTGCAAAACTACACTCGCAAGAAGGAGTGGATGGCGCAGTTCGCACAAGATCCTTGTGGATTCATGGCAGATGTCCAGAAATCGCAAGAGGCTGACGAGCAGGTTCGTTATGAGTTGATTCTATTCTGTTCTGTACGCACTCTTCTCAACTATTGTGTATTTGGGCTTGCAGATTTTAGTTGCTGAAAGTGAGCTGGATGAATTCACCATTCCTCAGCCGCAACAGTTCACGCAGCCATGGGTTCGAGAGGTTGTCGGTGAACTACTCACAACTCGTCCGACTCATTGAACGACCATCGAAGATCCCTATTCTTGTGTAGACCGAGTCATAACGGATGCAATGGTGATATCAATAGCTTTCGGCTGATATGCGAGTCGTGCGTTGCAGCTGCAGTGGAGGAAACGTACGAGCTCGGCAGCATTGGGGCATCCAGCACAAGTGTTTCGCCTCGCCTTGCCCTGATCTGCTCGACTCGGCGCGGTTCCTCCCTACCGTGCTTGTGTTCTTCTTGTCCACCGTAACAGCCACCTAGTGCTGCAGATATTGATGCAGCAGCCTGGTACTCGTTTGCGTTGCGACCCTACGGATTATGCCAAAAGGCAGCTCGAGAAGAAGGAGCGTGCAAAAGAACTTCGTGAACAGCGGCAGCGGGGGTATTCTCTGAGGAGCACACGTTTGCACCAAAGTAAGTCTACCTTGTCGTTCGTGTTCCCCATTGCAGCTTTTTTCTTAGTCAGATCATTTATCTGTGGACAGAGTAAACCCAAGAGCACGAAATTCGCCACCTCCATCCCGAGAAGAGCCTGATCAGTCTTCCAAAAACAATATGAACTACAGAAGTTATGGAAACAACAATGTAAACGACCCAACCAGCTACGAGCACGATGCACTCGACAGCTTGTCCCGCAGATATCCAAAGAAAGCGCCTTCAGCACCGCAAGAGCCCACATCTCCCATGGCACCACTCGAACCGGGTATGTGTTAGATATCTTGTACTTGCTCAGTCTTGCTGCTGTTCTAATGGACTGGTGGGATTGACTCAGAGCATGATACGTTGTTCCGAGAAGTGAAACGCACTACAGGACGAGAGATTGAAGACATGCCCATTCGAAAGACGGCAGCACCACGCGCAGGAAACCACACGGGGCCGTGTCTACGAAATTCAAGCTGTGGATGCCCAAAGTGCGCTGGCGGTGGTGGTAGAACTCCAATGTCCACGTTCAACTCAAATCCTCCCGACCCGCCAATTCGTCGCAGAGAGCCGAGAGCTGCGCCATCTAGTGATCCGTTCACTTCCCAACCCAACAGCTCTCGCTTCACGGCATCGCAGAATGAAATGGGGGTACGTGGGTTTTCAGGAAGCCGACTATTCTTTGTTTGTCTAACAGAATTTGTTGTGTAGAACTCATTGATGCTGCTCAAGTCCAAAATGTCTCGACGAAAGGCGAGAAGTGCACCGACAAACCAGGCATCTCTGTTCGTCGAGAAAAACATTCCTAGCGCAGTGGTTCATTCAGCTCGAGTCCCTCCAGTCTCGATAGCGCGAGACACGCCGACTCCTCCGCCACGGCAACCAGTTGCTCCCCGACGAGCTCCTGCTCAACGAGCATCTCAAGCTCCTTCTGCCAACCGACAGATATCAGTACACAATGGGAACGACGATGATGCTGGAGGTACTCACTACCCGCCACCCATTTCGTCCGGGTTTAACCTCTCTGAGCAGCTCGTAAGTACTATTTCCTGCAATTGTTCTTGTGTTGAAGGCTTAACGATCTCCGGCTTTGATTAGGATGAGTACGCGGATGAATCTGAAGAGATGGAGCAATGCCACAATTGCAACCGCAAATTCAATATCGCGTCTTTCCAGAAGCACCAGCGCATCTGTGAGAAGGTTTTCTCCGGCCAGCGCAAGGTTTTCAACATAGCAGCAAAGCGTCTCGAGGGAACAGAAGCTGAGAAGCTCGCGCGAGAAGCAAAAGCGAAAAGTTCGAATGGTGGGGGTCGGCGAGCGCCATTATCAGCGACTGAGCAACCCATTAAGGTGAACAAGGCTGCCGACTGGAAGCAGAAAAGCGAAATGTTCCGCAACGCCATGAAGGCTAGTCGCGACGTCACGAAAGCGCTGAAGGAAGGAAAGGAACTGCCACCAGCGATGCCCTCCGCACCTGACCCCAGTCTCATTCAGTGCGAGTACTGCAGTCGCCGCTTCAATGAGAAGGCAGCAGAGCGGCACATCAATTTCTGCCGAGAAAATCTCAGCGCGATAGCATCAAGTCATCGGCTAGGAAACCGGTTGGCGCGAAGCCTGGATCTCGTGCTACACCAGTGAGAAGAAGATAAGTAGAAGCAGCGATGAATACCGGCCATTTGATCAATAAATCGATTGAGGTTTTGTGCTTGTTGCTACCCCAGTACAAATAGTCGGTCACTGGTATGCATACTGGTTGATGGAGGTGGGCATGTGTACACGAACGGGAGCAAGTTCTCCAGCTCGGGAGATGTATGACGCAATACGCCAATGACGAGCATTTCGTTGGCGATAAAATCCAGAAACACGTCCAAGAAAGCTCCTCCAACATACTGCTCGTCAAGCTCCACATCAAAGAGCCGGCGGTGAGGATGGCCAGAAGCACCATTGCTTGGTCTATTGAGCGGGCTTATATCCTTTTCGGACAAGCCTGATCCTGTCCCATTTGCCAACGCTTCGATCACATCCGTAGCGTAGGGATTATAGAATGCCTGGCAAACAATGCGATTCAAGAGACTCGACAAGAAAATGCCACCTCCTGCAAACAGCGGCGTCAAGGACGGCAGTTCATCTTGAACGGCTTCATCACACGGGCGACAGAACTTGGCATTGCACGCATAGTGCAGTACTGCTAGCGTATTTGTTGAAGCGGTGGACCACGAACTTGTAGCGGTTTGTTTTCTCTCCGTCGCCAGTACTGCTTGAGATTCGTAATGTTGTTGTAACGCTGCTTCGATGATGTCGGACTTTTCCCGAAAGATACCCGGGTCAAGACCAGGAATGCGGCCTAACGTTCTGAGCTTCACACTTTCTAGCGGGATCCCTTGATCGATCTCACGTCTGAACGAAGTACGCATCGTCGGCGATGCTTCACTACTAAGTCTGCTGCTGCTGTGTCGACGGCGACCTAGAGGAGTAGTATTTCTTGACAACCCTTGTTTGGTAATCTCAACAGCTAAGAGAGAACAAACAACCCCAAAATCTGCTAGACGTTCATCATCTGCCCAAGTCGTTCGTCCACGAAGACTTAGCTCCGTGGCCTCATATATAGATGCTAGTTGGTCTCCTTCCCTTGGCACGCTTTGGTCGAGAGGCAAAATCACGACTTGTCGAGCTTTCGCAGCCTCAGCACGTACAAGATCGGAACTCCTGGCCGGGCTACCGGTAACTACGATAATATTACGGAGGAAATCGGCTGACATTTCCTCCGCGACGCTCATCAAATCTTTTGCTGTTGGTTTCCGCGCCATTAACAAAACCACCCGCGTAAATTCCGGAAACCGATGCTTCTCACTCTCGCGTTCCTCGTACTCATACTCCTGTCCGATGTAATCTCGTAGAAAAGTAGCAATCGACACTGCATCGGTCAAACTCCTCGAGCAAATGACGTAGTGGCCAGATTGCCCCTTTACGTCGGAGCGAAAGTGGTCTCTGTCGAAAATCTCGCCGATCTTTTGCTCATCTTTGCTTCGAATGGCAACGTGCAGTTGATTGCCAATTAGTGGAGACATCACGAGAGACGGCATGGACTCTCGGTTAATTCGAAGTGGTGGTGGCTTTCCAGTAGGTGGTAAAGCATCTGGAGCTTTCGCATCCCCATAACTAGCGATATCTCCTCGTTTAAAAGGTTCTTCCCGCCGGTTGACGTTCGCGTGGTCTAGCGGGACTTCTAGGTGAAGATTTCGAACCGATGCTGCCCGGCGAGCAGCGCGGAAATTTTTGTGAGGAGACCGACGACGCCAGAGTGTGTCTGACGAAACACGCACAGAAGTTGACAGAAAACTCTCAGAAGGTCCCCGATGTCCTTCTTCACCTCTCTCCCAATATCCGTACGAGCTGACAATTCCAATCACGTCCGACGCGGTTTTCGCGATCACAAAGCCGATGTCTCTGTCAAAAGCATTCCAAATAGGTCAATGCAAGTCATCAAAATATATTGCGTTGACTGCACGTACCCTTCACGAATAAATGATCGAAACGGGACCAGCCGAATAGGATTCGTAGGCATATAACTATTGAGATCTCGGCTGCCATTCGAGTTCAAAACAGCAATAAGGAGCGCCCCAAACTTCTCGTAAAAGTGACGAGCCACAACATCAAATCTCTTGTGTTCAAAGCGAGTCGAGAAGATCACTGGGAATATTTGATATGTCATTCCGTCCAAATACTAACGACGAGGAGAAAAAAGCAATCAGGATACAAAAATACAATAAAAATATACTGTACATACCTCGTAAATCCACATTTTCCCCCATGTGCGTCGCTTGACATATTGGCCCACGTGATACGAGCGAATTAAATTCAAAATGAGAGTACTGGATCCGGGGCACACAGCGGCACGAGCTAGCAGCATATCTTTTAGCGCTGAGGTATTCGTCGCATTGGCACCAAGCAAACTCGACGACATTTCGTAGTCATACACACGCGAAAGGAGCTGTACATAGACGTCCACGTGCTTTCCACAGCTATCTGCATAGTTTCGAATGGAGACTGCGTGCAAAATGGTGGCTGCATCCTGTTGCGCTGGTTCGTGTCGATTGTTGGCTAGGAAAAACACCGCTGTTGCTGTTTCCATCTTCGCGCGACGCTGATCGCGACCCAACGTCAGACTGCCTCTGATGTAACTCGTTCGTCGACGGTACTGCTGCTTTGCCAGCACACGTATTAAATCTAAAGACGGAGGTTCGTCACTGATGAAGACCACGTCCAAATTGATGGTGCCGCGGCTTGGGTGATAAAACTCTTGAGGAACTCCATGACTGTACTGACAGTCAGATTATAACCAGAGACAATCACATGTCCAGACGGATTGATATCCACATCTTTGTCCCAGGAATTGTTTTGCTTTGCGAGCGCGTTGAGCTTGTTTGTGACGGGGTACCGTCACACGGTCGCCGTGGCGCACGGCGACCAATTAGATTAGCTCTTAGTTTTGTTGGCTCACGGCGCCCGAAGTCGGGCGCCACACAGATTGAATAGCAGAGTTAAATTCCCCACAAGCACCGCCCCGTTACATCTGGTAGCACTTCGTAGTCCGCCCACACGACCATGAACGTGAACGACGCTTCCAATTTCAACGAAGGGGCTGGTGCCCTTGAGCACGCCAGCTTCCCCACTTATCCGTGTTTGAGTGGGAGGCGCTACACCGCCTCGCTGCGGTCTCCGGAGAAGGAGTCATCAAGACGTTGCTGACTGCTGGAACGGAGACTGCCCAACGCCTGGCTGCTCATGAGTTCATGGCGCGTGAGCTCGCTGACCTGCGTCAGCGTGCGACGACTCCCACGCCGACCAAGAACAAGAACGACATCGTGAAGCTCGATGTCTCCACCTACAGTGGTGACGGCGACGCTCGCCTCCAGCTGAATCGCTGGTTCTGTGAGATCGACATCGCGATCGAAGCTCGGCAGTTGTCTACCGAGTTTGCTCGTACCCGGTTCCTATTGTCCAAGTTGACGGGGAAGGCCAAGGAATGGGCGCTCGGCAAACTTGTCGCCGACTCCTCCTGCTTCTCGACGATGGAGTCGCTCAAGGCAGACCTCCGCCTGGCCTTCGAGCCCCTCAAGACGAGCGTGTCCAACGCTCGGCTTTTCTGTCACTCAAGCAGGGACGGCTGTCCATGCTCGAATACATTCAGCGGGCACGACACCTGGTGTCGTGCATCACGACGAATCCGGTGGACATGGCGACTCAAGTCCATGTCTTCATCTCTGGTATGAACGCTGGCTACCAGCGTTTCTACCTGACCAGGAAGACGCCAGGGTCCCTTGAAGAAGCCTTCGAGACAGCACTACGTGAAGATTACAGCGTGTCCGCTTCCGAGGCGTTCTCCTCGCTACCCCTTCCGTCACGGAGCCTGAGCCCATGGAGCTTGACGCCATTCAGGATTACCACGGGCGCCGACGATCCGGTCCGGCGCCAACGTCGTCCACCCGACCGCCTCTGGCGGGCCTAGTCGAGGCACTCGGCCCATGCGGTGCTTCCGCTGTCGCAAGCTTGGACATCGCGCGGCTGTGTGCCGCGCTCCCGCTTCGGTCTTGGCGCATGTTGTCGCCGAAGACGCTGACGGTATCGTCGCCGAGTCAAAAAATGGCGACAACCAGTAGGCGCGGGGCGCCCTACTGGTCGTGGAAGGAGCGACGGCTCTCTGGTGGCAGAGCCTCCTCCTAGCCCTTCCGTGCTTCGTGCACAACTATTTGCCACCACCTCCGGCAGCGACACGAGACTGATTGTCCTCAATGTTCACGTTGATGGTGCGAAGCGGCCGCTTCGCGCGCTGCTGGATTCGGGCGCGACGAACAACTTCGTTCGCGCCGAGAGTTTGTCGGTGCTACCGGCGGACCTGAGCCTTCGCGAAGGTCCGGGGAGATGATCGTGAAATACGCCGATGGCAAGCCACGGCGTACGCCGCGGCGCTCTACGACCTTCACGTACGAGTTCGACGGATTCCGAAGCTCCGAAGAGTTCCTCGTGATCGAGCTGAGTGGCTCGTTCGATTGCGTCTTCGGCATCCCATGGCTCGCCCGTCACCAGCCTGAGATTAACTGGCTGACCGGCACGGTCCGCCCACGTGACATCGACGTGAATGCAGTCCTGGCGTTCTTGCGCGGAACGCCGAACCGATGGCCGCATGTTGCAGTCATGGACTCCGACTCCATGACCCATGCCGCACCTGAAGTGGGCGATGGCCCTTCGTGTGCGGCATGCGAGCACGCATCCTGCGCCGGTCTTGAGCAGGTGCCTCAAGACGTGTCTGACGTGGTCGAGCATGGGTTCCCACGTCCCGATGAGCAGTGGCTCTCGACGGCGGACAACAACGTGGTCGAACAGGGGTTCCCACACCCGGATGAGCAGCGGCTCTCCGTTGACGATAAACAAGAAGATGTGGTTGAGCGTGGCCTCCCACGCGCGGTCGAGCAGGGACTCCCGCATGTGGTCGAGCAGGAGCTCTCTGATGAAGTTGACGCCGATGTCGTGTCCCGGCGTCTGAATACAGCAGACTTGGTCGAGCGTGGTCTCCCACTGCCTGCTACCGATGCGTTCACCCGGCCAGTCCGTCGCCGTGGGCGCCGCCAGCCTCGGCGTCCCCGCGCTCCTCCGAGCGAGTCAGACACATCTGACTCCGAGGTTATCTCTGTTCTGGTGCGAGATGACGCGGCGACGAACCCGCGCACGCGCGACGTCGAGGTCGCACGTCCTCCGTGCGACGCACCCGAGATCACCAAGTTGCCTGGTCTGTCGTGGAAACACTTCCTCCACGACTTGAAACATGGTGAGATCGAGCAGGTTTGCATGATCGTCGCGGACAACTCCGCGACCATCACGGCTGTCGATATTGACGCTGGCGACCAAGCCTTCGATGCCCGGAAACGCCCGCAAGGCGCTGAGCCTAAGTCTGCCCGCGAAGCCCGCTACTTGGCTCAGTCGTTACCGGCACTTGAAGCCGCTGGTAACCCAGTTGCTCCGCTGGTTCGCGAGTTCATCGACATCTTCCCCGACAAGGTTCCGGCTGAACTCCCCCGATCGTGGTGTTCGACACGAAATTGATCTCGTTCCCGGATCGAAGTACTGTGTGACGCGACAATGGCCGCTTCCCCGCGACCAAGTCGAAGCAATTGATGCGTTCTTCGAGGGTCGCCGGCAAGCCGGCCACGTCCGTGAAAGCCTCTCTCCACACTCCAGTCCTACGTTCTGTGTGAAGAAGGCGACGGGCGGTTGGCGCATTGTCCACGCCTTCAACAAGCTCAATGACGCCACCATCCCAGCACAAACGCCGATCCCACGGAAGGGCATGGTGCTCGACACTATGTCTGGCAGCACCGTGTACAGTGCTATCGACCTGATGGATGGCTTCTACCAAATCTTGATGCGTGAAGAAGACGTGCCGTTAACCGCGGTCAGCACGCCCAGCGGAATGTTGTGGGAATGGCTCGTGATGCCGCAGGGGCTCAAGAACGCCCCTGCCACATTCAACCGCATGGTGTCCAATCTTCTTCGCCCGTATCGAGACTTCGCGCCCAGCTACTTCGACGACATCTTCATTCACAGTCGTGCCGAGAGCGGCACGACGGACGTCGACATCCACCTTCAACACCTCCGCAAGGTGTTCGAGGTGATGCGGGAAAACAAGCTGTACGCCAACTTGAAGAAATGCATCTTCTGCGCTCCCGAGATCCCGGTACTCGGGAGCTACGTCAGCAAAGACGGCGTTCGAGCTGACCCGGAGAAGATCGCGGCGATCTGCTCTTGGCCAACCCCGCTGGACCAGAAGCAGCTCCGGCAGTGGCTCGGACTCGCCACTTATCTCCACCACTACTCGAAGAACTTCGCTTCGACTGTTCGGCCGCTGTCGCAACTCCTGAAAGCCGACGCCACGTGGTCGTGGCGCCCCGAGCACCAAGCAGCCTTCGACGCGGTGAAGACAAGCTTATCCACCGCGCCAGTCCTAATGCTCCCGGACCACTCGAAGTCTTTTCACGTGGTGTGTGACGCGAGCGACTTCGCGATCGGTTGCGCCTTGATGCAGTTCGACGACACTGGTCGCGAACGAGTGGTGAGCTACCAGTCGCGTCAACTGAAGCCTGCGGAGCGGAATTATCCAGTCCACGACAAGGAGCTGTTGGCGATGCGATACGCCCTCATCAAGTTCCGCGTGTATCTCTTGGGCGAGCAGACCTTCGTGGTCTACACGGATCACGCGTCGCTGCGGACAGCGACCAAGAGTCCCCACTTGTCCCAGCGCATGGCGCGTTGGCTGTCGCTCTTCTCGGAGTACAACTTCGTCGTTCACTACAAGCCGGGCAAGACCAACATCCTTGCCGACGCACTCTCGCGTCGCCCAGATTACGTGCAATCGGGTCGCCATGCGATTGGCGACGAGGATGACGACGAATGCGCAATGTGCACCGCTGATGACATCGCTGCTGTTGAAGTCGCAGCGTCCACCCGCTCCGCAACCTGATCGCGGCCGCGTACGAGTCGGACGCAGCGTGCTCCGAATTGATTAAGTACCTGAGAGAACCATCAGACGCGGCGCGGCGCCGCTTGTCCCTTCGCAGTCGCGCCCGTGTTGACCGCTACAGTCTCGATGGGGATCTGCTGACCTTCCGCGTCGATCGCGCGGACCCGCCACGCATAGTCGTCCCGCTTGACGACGACCTCAGAGCCCGACTGATCCATGAGTTTCACGATACCCCTAGCGGCGGCCACCTCGGACGCGAGAAAACATTCGCGTCACTATCGCGCGACTTCTACTGGCCACACATGTACAAGTGGGTACGCAAGTGGGTCCGCTCCTGTGAAGCGTGCCAGCGCGTCAAGCCGTCGCCGTCGAAGCGAGCCCCGCTTCGACCTCTTCCAGTCGCGACGGGTCCGTGGACATCGGTCAGCATGGATTTCGTCTTTGGTCTGCCGCGAGATACTCAGGGCCGCACAGGCATACTTGTTTTCGTCGACCGATTTAGCAAGATGGCCCACCTTGCTCCCGTTGCCTCATCGATCACCGCGTCTCAGTCGGCGGCGCTGTTTCTCGACACAGTGTATCGCCACCATGGACTTCCATCCTCAATTGTATCCGATCGAGACCCGCGTTTTACTGCAGCTTTCTGGACGGAACTCTTCAAACTTGTCGGGACGCGGTTGGCGATGTCCACCGCGTCACATCCTGAGACCGATGGCCAGACCGAACGAGTTAACCGGGTTGTCGAAGACGTGCTGCGGAGTTACGCCACGTCATTCACGTCATGGAGCTCTTTCCTGCCGATGGTGGAGTTCGCCATCAATAACGCCGTGCACGCGTCAACTGGCCTGACGCCATTCTTCGTCAACTTTGGCCGTCACCCGCGCGTTCCGGCGCTCCTTGGGCTGGAGCGCCCCTTCCAGTTCAGCTGTCAGGGACCCACGACGTTGCGACCTCCACTTCCACTGGTGTCGCCTCCGCAGCGCCGCACGAGTTGACCACTAACCCCAATGTGAACGCGGTGACCACGAGGTCTTCCACGTGGGACTCCAGCCAGGGTCCTCTTACACGGGCCGCCGCGCGAGCGTCGGCTGCTTCTCCACGAGATGTTGCTGCTTGGACCAGTCGGACGCTGATCAACCCGCGTCCGCGTCGCGCAGCTGAGCTTCGCACTGCACCTGATTCGGTCTCGGCTACTGGGCCTCCGCCGTCAAACTTTGCGCCCAACGCGGCGCCGCAGCGGAGCGACACTGCGGCTGTCCATGAGTTCGTGCAACAGCGCGCGGCGATTGTCCGCTACGTCCGCGACGCGATCGCTGCTGCCGTCGATCGCCAGAAGGAGAATGCGGACCGCAGCGGACGCCGAAACGTGGAAAGGTTCCACGTTGGGGACCAGGTCCTATTATCTACCAATGGGATTTCCCCAACCCTTGTGACGAATCTAGGCGCAAACAAGCTCGCGCCACGGTACATTGGCCCATTCAAGGTGTTAAAGGTCATCGGAGATGCTTATCGGCTACAACTACCATCTGCCCTGCGACTACACCCGACGTTTTACGTCGGTCGTCTGCGCCGCTACCGCCCGGCGTCGATCCCTAGCGATAATCCGGTGCCGCGTGACGCGGCACCCACAACATCTGCCGCAACGCTCGATTCTCCCGCTCCAGCTGCTCCACGCAGCTCTCCAGGCGCTCCAGACGACGCGCCATCGCCCACTCGCGCTCGGTTCCTTCGCGACGGCCCGGCTCCGCTTGTTGATCGCGATGGTAACTTTCGTCACATTGTGGAAGCCATCCTTGATCACGACGACTCCACCGGTAGTCGCAGCGCTCGTCGCTGCGACGGGGATATCCCGAGCTCCCGCCGGTATCTGGTCCGGTGGATTGGACCGCTGGACGACAGCTGGGAGCCGCGGGAGGTGCTGCTAGCGGACGTTCCGGACTGCGTGGAGGCGTACGAGGCAGGCCTTCCACGGGGCGCGACTCCTCGCCGCGCCTAGCCTCGTGCAGCGCTCGCTGGAACAGCCCCACCAGCTTGCGCTCGGCTTCGGAAAGGGGTGTGGCGCTTGTGATGCGCTCCCAAACAGCGTCCACGGTGTCTCTGTCCATGTTCGTACTGCTGCTGTCGCGGGTGGCTCTTTCGATTGTGAAGAGCTCACCAAGCTGTTTGGGATCATCGCAGCTTCAACCTTACGTAGGGGTGGTGTGACGGGGTACCGTCACACGGTCGCCGTGGCGCACGGCGACCAATTAGATTAGCTCTTAGTTTTGTTGGCTCACGGCGCCCGAAGTCGGGCGCCACACAGATTGAATAGCAGAGTTAAATTCCCCACAAGCACCGCCCCGTTACATTGTTCACTTCAGCAGGAACAATCGTGAAGATACCGATAATCACGATGATCACGAACACGTGACCCAATTCGGTTCTTGGAGTGATATCTCCATATCCTAGGTTCAGGAAACATAGCGAATTAGCATGGCTCGGACAAATGAACAAAATGTTTGGCTCGACTGTACCTATCGTCGATACGGTCACCAGTACGAAATATAACGCGTCATGGAACTTAAGAGTTTTGTCTTCAGTGTACGCGTCGGATTCCAGCGCTTGGTAAATTCCCGCTGCACAGAGAATAACAGCAATGGTCGACAGAATAAACACGCCGAGCTAATGAGACGTTAAGATATTACTACTGCGACCAAGACTCCACACGTAATTGTACTCACCTCGTACTCAAAGCCATGTTTCTTGTATTGGATGTAGTGAGCCAGTCGCAGCACCCTCAATGCACGGAAAATCCGGAGAACACGAAACACAAGCATCATTTGGGAACGACTGTTTGGGTCCGCAAACTATGATGACAAGTAACTCGGCATTTAGTGTTTCTTCTATCGTGGAAAAAGGAAAATATCTTACCACGATTAGCGATGGAATAATCGTCAGCAGATCGATCATTCCATGCCCAGAGAGGACGTATTTCCAGGAGTTTTCGGCGACGAACAGATGCAGTCCAAAGTCGAAGACAAAGAACGCCGTCGCAACAGCCTCAACGGCCGTGCGGGAGTGCGAGTAGTAAATGTCTTCGTCATAGAGCTACAAGATCACCGGCACGTTAGTCCTCCACCGTTTGCTTATGTATAAAAAGACACCACGAACCTCAGCAATATAGGCGAAGAAGATGAGCATACTGAGAGAAAAGTTGACGATCTCGAGAGAGAGTCCGAAACGACCGGCCATCATGTTGCGGGCGCGCTCCTGCAGCGTCGGGACATACACCCGGGCGATGGAGCGAGGCTTCTCATTGCTGCTGACCTCGCTGATCCTGATGTCGAGCCTGGAAGCGCTCTCTCCTGTCCAAAGACAATCAATTAGGCATATTACAACTTATTTGACAACAGTTACGTACGGATAGGGATGCTGTCCTCGATCTCTTGCTCCATCTACACAGTCACAGATCTGGTGTCATTCAAGCAGAGTATACACCTGTCTACTACCGAGCCGCACCTGCAGCGTGTGCATCGCTCTGCCGTCTTCGGGCGTCATGACCTCGAGATATTGCGGCATCACGTCGCTTCAAGCTGTTTTGACCCAATTGTGTATTTTGCCTCATAAATAGGTCTTTCCTCACCTATCAAAAACCGTCATTCGACCATTGGCAACCGAGATGGCAGGAGCTCCGTGCGTGACGCCCAACTGCGGCAAGAGCGGCTCGCTCGTATGCCCGACCTGCAAGAAGCTGGGCATCCCGTCGGCCATGAGCACCTTCTGCTCGCAGGACTGCTTCAAGGGCTACTGGAGCTCGCACAAGGCGCTGCACAAAATGTTTACGCAGGCCCTCGCCGAGGAACAGGCCCGGGCCGAGAGCACGTCGCCCTTTGACGGCTTCGAGTTCACAGGCAAGCTGCGTCCGGGCGACGTGTCCGACACGAGCTTCGTGCCCGACCACATCCAGCGCCCAGACTACGCCGACGACGGCATCCCCGTGTCGGAGCAGAAGGCCGGCAAGACCATCCCCATCTACTCTGCAGAGCAGATCGAGGGCATCCGAGCGGCCTGCAAAGCCGGTCGAGAAGTGCTGGACATTGCCGGTAGAGCGCTTCGTGTCGGTGTCACCGGCGACGAGATCGACAAGATCGTGCATCAAGCTTGCATGGAGCGGGACTGCTACCCGTCACCTCTGAACTACTACCATTTCCCAAATCGGTGTGTATTTCAGTCAACGAAGTGATCTGTCATGGCATTCCGGACTCGCGTCCGCTGGAGGATGGCGACATTGTCAACTTGGACGTGACGGTCTACAAGAACGGCTACCACGGCGATTTGAACGACACATTCCTGGTCGGCAACGTGGATGAGGAAGGCGTCCGTCTAGTCAAGACGGCGTTTGATGCGCTGGCGGCGGCGGCCAAGCTCGTGCGTCCCGGTACGATGTTTCGTGAGCTTGGCAAACACATTGCGGCGGTCGCAAATGCGCAGGATTTCTCGGTGGTCAAGACGTACTGCGGCCACGGTATCGGCTCGCTGTTCCACTGCACGCCGAACGTGCCTCACTACGCTAAGAACAAGGCCGTAGGTATTATGAAGCCCGGCATGATCTTCACCATCGAGCCGATGATCAACGTCGGCTCTTGGCGCGACAAGACGTGGCCAGATGACTGGACGGCTGTGACGGTGGACGGCAAGCGCTCGGCGCAGTTCGAGCACACGTTCCTCGTGACGGAGACCGGTTACGAAATCCTCACTGCGCGCGAGAACGAGCCCGTGATGGAGTGGGATTTGGCCAAAGTGCAGCGTCCGTTGAACCCGTAAATGGTCTTGTGCATCAGCGAGTGCTTTGCAAGCGGCGAGTGGCATCAGTAGGGAAGCCATGGCTATGGTGTTGGCGGCGCTGCTCCGTTTGGAGCGAGACTATCTCATTGAATCAGAGATCGAAGCCATCGCAGCCGTAGAGCGTAGATGCCGCAGGCATAGCAGTCTTGTATTCAACATGGAAATGCTGGTGTGTATGCAGACGTATTGGTGGATGTCGTGAGGTGTGTGCTCTGCGAAAAAGGCGGACCTCTACGTCAGGATTTCTGCTCATTCGACAACCTGCGCTGGAAGGAACAGGTTAGTAGCACCAGCATGAAAGGCACAACATGCGTGACACCGGACTGCGGCAAGAGCGGCGCCTTGGTATGCCCGACATGCAAGAAGTTGGGTATCCCAGCGGCTATGAGCACGTTCTGCTCGCAGACGTGTTTCAAAGGATACTGGTCGACGCACAAGGCGCTGCACAAGATGTTCACACAGGCGATTGCGGACGAGCAGGCGCGTGCCGAGAGCTCGTCGCCTTTTGACGACTACCAGTTCACAGGCAAACTCCGTCCTGGAAAGGTGTCCCCGACACGGCTGATCCCGTCCACCATCAAGCACACAGACTATGCTGAGACGGGCATCCCCTTGATGGAGCAGCAGTCTGACGGACGGATCCCAATCTACACGTCTGAGCAGATTGAAGGTATCAGGAAAGCCTGTCGCCTAGGTCGTGAGATCCTCGACCTCGCCGGCAGAGCGTTGCGTCCTGGCGTCACAGGCGAAGAGGTCGACCAGATTGTGCACCAAGCTTGCATCGACCGCGAGTGCTATCCGTCGCCACTCAATTATTATCACTTCCCCAAGTCCGTGTGCTTCTCTGTGAATGAAGTTATTTGCCACGGTATTCCAGACTCACGTCCACTTGAAGACGGCGACATCGTGAACCTCGACGTGACCGTGTACAAGGATGGCTTCCACGGCGACTTGAACGAGACGTACTTGGTGGGGAATGTGGATGAGGACGGTGTGCGTCTAGTGAAAACGACGTTCGAGAGTCTGGCAGCAGCAGCAGAGATTATCCGTCCTGGCACGATGTTTCGGGAGTTAGGTAAGCGGATCACCCCTGTCGCCACCGCGCAGGGGTATTCGGTGGTGAAGGACTACTGCGGCCACGGCGTCGGGTTCGTGATGCACGGTCCGCCCAACGTCCCTCATTACGCGAAGAATAAAGCCGTGGGTATCATGAAACCAGGCATGGTCTTCACCATCGAGCCCATGATCAATGAAGGTACGTGGCGCGACCAAGTTTGGCCAGACAACTGGACGTCGGTGACCAGAGATGGCGGACGCTCGGCGCAGTTTGAGCACACGTTCCTCGTGACGGAGACTGGCTACGAGATTCTGACAGCGCGCGAGAACGAGCCCGTGATGACCTGGGACCAAGACAAAGTGCATCGTCCAAGCCGATCCAACTAAGCCAAGTAGATCATTTCTGCTAGATTCACTAACCAAAAGAAATATGCAGACTTTCAACTCTCTCCGCTGTCGGTTTTGATCTGTGTGATCCAGCATCACACAAGTGCCAACTGAATCAAGACGCTGCAGTGCATCATTGTTGAATGCTGGTCGTGATGCTGCCGGCTAGTTGATTTGTTGTAAGTGGGTAAAGTAGCTCTGACGAATACAGAGCCCATTTTTCTTATCTTCTTCTGCTGAAAAATAGTTTGGGAAGATTTCTTTTTACCATTGCTGCATCCAGTGCGCGTGGCTATAAAACCTGTAGTCTCGGAGCTTTTCGACGGCGAAAATACTGCAGGCATAGTAGCTTAGAGCCCCTGGGAACAGCATGGACGTATTTTCAGATCGCGTCAAAACTTTCACCTGCTACACTGCTCACCCAGCTTGTGGAAGCTCGACAGAACAGTGTAGCCTTGGGCGTCCCAAAGATCCACGTGAGTACTTCCAGTTGATAGTAATTTCTTCAGCATCATTGTCAGTACGCTTCTTCCTCATCACTCCACTACTACGCACCGCCCGAGCAACGCCTAAGATGATGGTAAGAGCGATGTAGAGTGGCTGGACTAGCAGCACGAGACGGAACTCTGCATAGAGCATCCCGAAGAGTCCACTCCGAAAGAGAAACGTTCCACCCAGCTGCACAAACAGATTGACGAGCGCCGTAATTTGCAGCAGAACTTGCACACTAGATCGACACGTACAAATGAGCAAACATCTCTCCAAAGTTTTGGCCAGGACGTACAAGGAAATGATGGAGTCGCTGCTGCTGTCCGTCGCGTCCTGGCCTGGCAGGTCTCCGTACTCAATGGACGAATTGAGTGCAATATCCACGAGGTGCAGACCAACAGCCAGCGCAGCGCTGACGCCGAAGAACGGAGGCGGCTTGCCCTTCAACGTCATGATCTTGATCTTGAAGAGACGTGTCGATCACCGAAATATTTCGGTTTAGTGTCTTTGTACTTCACGTTAGTGACATTTGGCGCCATATTTTTTCAAACCAGAAAAACATTTTTTCCATACCGTCCGTCGAGCAGGCCAAGCGATGGGGATCTCGGGGCTGCTGCCGGTGCTCAAGAGCATCACCGAGAGCAAGACGCTCGACCAGTACAAGGGCCGCACGCTCGCCATCGACGGCTACTGCTGGTAGGTGCAGACACTTTGCCCTCTAACTTGCTCATCATCTCACTAAAAATCTTATTTCTATTGCCAGGCTCCATCGCGCCATCTACTCGTGCAGCCAGGAGATTTGTCTGGGGCAGGAGACGGACAAGTATGTGACGTATTTTATGGACCGCATCAACGCGCTGCGGCACAACGGCGTGACGCCCTACGTGGTGTTCGATGGCGGCCCGCTACCCATGAAGAAGGGTACTGAAGAAGAGCGACGCAAGTGCGTGGGGCTTATTATCAGCACTGGTTATAGTCAGCTTTGCTAACTATTTGCTACAGATCACGTCAAAAGAACCGAGAGCTGGGTGTCCAATGCTTCAACAACAAACAATTCAGCGAGGCGCGCAAATACTTTGTTCGAGCTGCCGATGTCTCGCCTTATATGGCTCATCGAGTGATTCAGGTATGCTGTTAGATTTGTGAATATTTTTGGTCACTGAATTGATTTTATTTTATATTTTCCTTTGTGACTGAAGCACCTGAAGGCGCAAAATGTGCTGTACGTCGTTGCGCCGTACGAAGCGGACGCGCAACTGGCTTATCTGATGAAGAATGGGCTCGCGGATGGTGTAATTACTGAAGACTCCGATTGCCTTCCGTTTGGATGTCACACAGTCCTCTTCAAAATGGACAGGGACAATGTTGCGCAGGAGATCCAAACAGCCAATCTCAAGAAGAACAAGGGGCTGAACTTTCACATGTTCAATGAGCAAATGGTACGATTTCAATTCTGCGTCAGTGTAGTGTCGGTGGCACTCACCTTCACGTTGTTTATACAGTTCCTTGAAATGTGCATCTTTTCCGGCTGCGACTACTTGCCAAGCATACCCGGCTTTGGTCTGAAGAAGGCCTACGCAGCAATGAAGCAGCACGGATCATTCTCCAAGGTGCGTTTAGTGCGGCATTTTCCAATGGTGTGGTTTAGTACTAACAGCGTTTGTGGGGTAAGATCATTCGAGCATTACGGCTTGAAGGTAAGGTTCGAGTTCCTGCCACCTATGACGACGACTTCAAGAGAGCACTTTTAACTTTCCACCACCAGCGAGTATATTGCCCCAAGAAACAGGTTCGTTTTAAAATGGCTGTTTTTCTCGTTCGAACTAGAGAGATCAACGTTTATTGTTTTTATAGCAATTGGTCCCTCTCACGCCAATTCCTGAGCGCGTGCTGGAAGCAGATTCGGAATTGGATTTTGTGGGGCCTATGCTGGCCAATGATGTAGCTAAGGCGATTGCTGAAGGGGATATGGACCCCATCACGTTGAAGCGATTTCCAGAGCAGCAACGACCTCTGTGCCGCAAAGCTGCCCAGCCCAAGGCTGCAAGAAATACGTTTGCTGCGGCGCGTAAGGTTGTTGCACCCCGCCCGAAGGAAGCCATCACATCGTTTTTTCATGCAAGAGAATCTGCTGCTGCTGCATCGTTCAATGCGCCACGATCATGCCTTGAGCCCGGAAAGCGAAATCTCCCACCGTCCTTCATGGACAAATGGACTGCTCGTACCAATGTGCAAGACAGTTCTAGCAGTTCTGCAGCTAGTCCCCTCACCAGTCATTTTTCGGCGCGAAAGCGAAGAAAATGTCGCCCCGGACGAGTCCTCCAAGAAGACCGCTTCTCGCAATATGGATTCTCTGGCGGTGTCTGCCAGCCAAGATCACAGCGATGTCGATGTAACACGAGTCATTTCTTTTGATCCGCTAAAGGAAACCAAGGACGTTCGTCCAGCAGCACAAGCGGATGCTGTTTCAAAAGAAAACCAAGAGCCGAACGCTCAAGACACTCATCAGAAATCGGCTCCGCCAGTAAAAGAGACGGCATTCTCAAGAATGATGCGTGCAGGCTCCATGCTTCAGCAGCACAAACTGAAGAAGAGGAAAACCGGCTCGGTGTTCTGCGTGGGGGCTTCAAGGCCCGTATCTCGGATCCCTTTGTCTGCCCGAATGGAAAAGTACGCCTTCTCCAGCAAGTCCACGGTGGACGATGAAACAAGCACTGTATCGAACTCCCAAACTGACCGCACGACTGCAGAAAGCCCACCAGAAAGTGTTGATGAGCCTGAAAGCGAGGCGGCACCTTCAAGTAACCAAGACTGCAGTGATAGTGATGACTTCGCTGCGGCCAAGATGAAGGAGCTCTACACGAACACAAATATCTGTCAAGAGGACAACCCCACCGGTGCGGTTCCGCTTCCAGCTGTGTCGTTCGACCGATTTCGCTACAGCAATAAGGCTCAAGACTAGCTATGAAAAAAGCAGCGGATGTCCAGACACTAGTAATTACTTCGCTACCTGAAGGAACCGAAATGGATGTGACGTAGGTCCTGTAGCAAGGTCCTGTAGCAGTACACTATTTTCATGTTGGACCTCCTTGCTGCAAGGCGTGAACTCGGCGTCTATCAAGACTTCCCAACGGCATCCCAGACAGAACGAGCCGCTACGGAGGCCTTCCTTGCAGTAGAAACGCACGTAGTTGCGTGCTAGTTGCCGTTGCTGCTGTTGGAAGATCGTCGTCATAAATGACTGGCATCGAAAGATCGACCAGCGAAATACGAAGTAGGGATAGGGTTTCAGTGCAGCCACTTTAGACATGGCTACAGTGAGTGAAGGTCCTGTCTTCATAATCTTTTGCGCTCACTTTCCAATTTTCCTGGCAGTGCAGAGGCTGACAATCACTATGGGAGGACTCGCGTGCGTGACTCCGGACTGCGGCAAGAGCGGCTCGCTCATTTGCCCGACCTGCAAGAAACTGGGCATCCCTCCGGCCATGAGCAGTTTCTGCTCTCAGCAATGCTTCAAGGGCTACTGGGCTGCGCACAAGGGACTCCACAAGATGTTCATGCAAGCCATCGCCGACGAGCAGGACCGCGCCAAGTCCTCGTCACCTTTTGACGGCTACCAATTTACTGGCAAGCTGCGTCCTGGCACTGTGTCCGAGAAGAGGGGCTGCCGGACAGCATCCAACGGCCAGACTACTCCGAGACGGGCGTGCCGTTGATGGAGCAGCAGTCGGACAGATCCATCCCCGTGTACACGCCAGAGCAGCTGGAAGGCGTTCGAGCGGCCTGCAAGGCTGGTAGAGATCCTGGACATCGCTGGGAACGCGCTACGTCCTGGAGTAACTGGAGACGAGATCGACAAGATCGTGCACGAAGCCTGCATTGAACGGGGCTGCTACCCATCCCCACTCAACTACTACCGCTTCCCAAAGTCTGTCTGTATCTCAGTGAACGAGGTGATCTGCCATGGCATTCGGACTCGCGTCCGATCGAAGATGGCGACATTGTGAATCTGGACGTCACGGTGTACAAGGACGGTTATCATGGAGACCTAAACGAGACGTTTCTGGTGGGGAACGTCGACGAGGAAGGCGTTCGTCTGGTGAAGACGACGTTCGAGAGCTTGGCCGCGGCGGCAAAGCTCATCCGTCCTGGAACCATGTTCCGTGAGCTTGGCAAACACATCGCAGCTGTTGCCAATGCTGAGAACTTCTCCGTTGTCAAGGCGTACTGCGGACATGGCGTGGGGTTTGTGATGCACGGTGCTCCGGATATTCCGCACTACCCGAAGAACAAGGCGGTTGGCATCATGAAGCCTGGGATGGTCTTCACGATCGAGCCGATGATCAATGTTGGCACTTGGCGTGACCAGGTGTGGCCCGACCAGTGGACGTCCGTTACCCGGGATGGCTTACGGTCTGCGCAATTTGAGCACACATTCCTCGTGACGGAGACCGGCTGCGAGATTCTGACTGCTCGTGAAGACGAACCAGTGATGAAGTGGAGTCAAGCCAAGGTGCAGCGCCCGATCAAACCGTAAGATCATAGCGCTGAGGTGAACCACAGCAGCATCGCATTATCTTCTAAGTGAGTCATGTCAGGAAGCAAACTTCAACAACATCTAATCCTCGATTTCATCTTTGCATCCACGGAAATACTGAAGGCAAGCGCCCCAGTATGAACAATATTTTTTTTTCAGATTGGAAGCTAGCGTAACGCTGACACCGAAGAACAAAGGCGGCTTACCCTTCGACGTCATGATCTTGATGGGCAAGATGTTAAGCAAAAGTACCATTTAGAGAAAGCTTGACTTTTATTTAGGCCAGACAGTGTATAACGATCGACCGACTCGAAGACTAAGAAACCTTCGACTCACTCACTGTTGGCGTCGTGGCTGGGCACTAGTACTGAGTCTCGAACAACTTCTTGAAGTTGACCTTGTCTTCTTGCGATAGCCCTACGTAGAGTAACGCTGCGTTGGCCAACTCTGGGCTCGGCACGACGTGGATGTCCTTGGACAGTGCCCTGTGTTTATCCAGCACCCAGCGATCATAGTCAGAGAGGCCAGTCGCTTGGAGATGCTTGATCTTCGACGACTTGGACCGGTGCTTTGGCAACTGTTGGAGCAAACCGTCCAGGTGGACATCGAGCATGCCGCGCAGTGCTACGGCTTGGCCGCACGAGTAGTAGTAGGCTTCTAGCATGTTGATTAGCTGACCGTTCTCCGCGATTGCGGCGCCCGCCTCCGCAACTATGACAGCCTTATTATCGACGATGGTGTGACGCTTAGCGATTTTGGCGTCCTGTTCGGCCATCTCGGCAAGAATGTCTCCTTCCAAAGCCGCAATTACTTGCTCAAACACCTGATATTCTTCAATTATACCGTCGCGTCCGCCATCTCCTGCGGCCATTTTGTGAGGCGCCCGTAGCCGGAAGTAACTATCACCAGCACCCGGCGTATTATGCGCGCCCGTGATTGCCAGTATTCGACGCATCTGCATCGCGAACAGTTTGCGCAGAAACGCCATCGCCACTATTCGGGAAATGCCAAACTTCGTGGCACCGTGGATATGACGGTGATCGACTGCATGAATCCCGTTCTGCAAAAGCTGAGCACTTTACCCAGAAATGATAGCGAATCGCGCAGATCGCTTCACCACGAATCCCGGGGTTTCTTAGACGTCATCCGTCGGTAGCATGCTTACAATGGCACGATTTCTCTTTTGCAAAGTGGGCAGCTATTGTTTTCACGTACCCAGCCGTCCACGCAATCTAAACCACCAAGCACGCATTGTTTAGTTGAAATCCAGAATCATTAACCTCTTGACGCACCTTCATGAAACACATGAGCACACGGCAACGTCGTCGCTCGATCATTCGGTACAAAATTGTACTGGCAAATAATGCAACTGGACGAAGAGCAAATGCATTAGCGATTCAATCTCAACCAGGAAACGAAGAGGACTTTGACGTACGATATATCTTCGCCATGGCCACTGGTCCATCGATGTGTTGGCAGACTAGAGAGAACCTGTACAGCCATTTGCCGCCATCGCTCCTTCTTTACGTCCCCAACCTCCTCTCCTAGCCGCAGCAGCTCTTCGTACGTCATGTTGTCAGGATCAACATCACGCGAGTGGCTCGCCAAACCAGAGAGACCCGTCGTATTAGCCATGGCTGAACGTTGGTATTCCTGCTCTGCTGTCTCGCGAAGACGAGCTTCATATTCCTCGTACGCTGCAATATTCTACACAAACGTAAATTAAAACAGGCGTAAGCGTACAATTTCATGACCGCACAACGTGGTGTTTCCTTTACCTCTTGTTGTTGAAGGTAGCGTGCCAGCGCCAGTGAAGCTTCTTCATCAGTCTGAGTATTTGGTCGGGTCACTGACGACGAGACCGTCGGCACTGCCCGTGATGACGTAGTGGGTGAAGGTGTAGTCGGCAGCGGCGACGGATCTGACGCCCATCGATTCCTGGTGTGTCGGTGGGCACGAGGCTCAACTTCCTGCTCCAGTTCATAGCCGTAGCCATGAGCTGCTGTTCGTTCCGGGGAAGGGTGCAATCTGAGTCGGGGTCGAGTCCGTGTGCGCGGTTCACCGCTATGTGTAGTCACAGAATGCGCCGACCGTGGGGACCTATGAGAGCTCGTAGACTCTTCAGAAGGCAGAGTGTGCTGCAATGACCGATGAGTCGTAGCCGATAGCGCCGAGTGGCGCTGAAAGAATCCATCAGGCAGACGGAAGTCCAAGTGCATGCGTCTTGTCGACTCTGGAACCCTGTCACTGCTTGTTCTCCTCTGCGTCGTCTCCTCCTCTTTCTCCTCTTGGTCTGCACTGCCACGTGTCCCCATAGTCGAGGTCTCCGGCGATCCCATGGACGATCTCGGACTCTCCGCACAGATATCGTCACTGATCGATCGATTCTCCTCTTGAGAGCTGCGTAGTTGCCTGGGAATGCCATTCGCCGACCGCAGGCTGCTGTGGCGTATCGAAGTTGCCGACGAGTTGGGACTCGTGAGGTCTATCACTGCAAACTGGTCGTAGCAACACGAGCGTTAAGTCCAACGTAATGTGCCTGGATAGAAGGATCTAGGACAGTCAATACCGAGGACGTGTGCGAACTGGGCGTGGATTGGCCGCTTCCGGGCATGTCTGACGGATCTGTGGGCGTCTCGGCGCCGTCATTTCTTTTCTGTACGCAGCAGAGCGTGAGTATTTTAGCAGAAATAGTAGTGTATCAACCATTCCGACACTTTACCCCGCGCGTCTCCAGCTGCAGACGAGAGTAGGAGCGCTCCAGACGCACGTAGCGCCGCTTCAGCCGCGCGTACTTCTTTCGAGCATGTCGCGCTGCTGCCGCTCGCGCTGGTACGCGGCCTCCATCGCGCGCAGACGCTCGATCTCCCTGCGCTCCATGTCGTACTGCAATTTTTTTGAATTGGCGTCAAATTTCGCTGGTCGGTATTAGGTTCGGTAGTGAGTCGGTATGGACAGTTTGTACCATTTAGTGGGTACATGTGCGATAAATGATATACCGATGGTAGCCGGTATTTATTCGCATAGAGAGGTGTCAAAACGGCAAGATCATCAGGCGATTGATGAAGCATGGCGTGGTGCTGCTCCGGCTCAGGCTGCACGCGCCCCCTTCTCACTGAGAGGGGTGGTGGAGATATATGTACGAGTGCTTGCTGCTGCATCATGAAACTTGCATCCGAAGGCGAAAGGTATTGCACCAGGCTATCCTTGTCTGTTGGATCCCTCCATCTCAGCGGGGCCTGCGTGCCAGTGGGAACGCAGCGGTCAACTGCATTGCATCAACATCGACAGACGCAGAGGTCTTGCAAGTGTACCAGTGCAGACGTCCTCACCGACAAAATGGTGGCGCTGCCTGGTCAACAAGTGATCCGACGGCGACATTCGCCGGTTTCGTCTACACTCACACCCGTCTGCGCACCAACCTTTTAACGCCACTTCGACAACGCTTCCCCAAGTCTCCGATACGAGCCGTGTCATCCACGTTGGAGATCGCACTGCAATGGCAACAGTTCGATGCGTTCACCCCACCATTCACTTTATGTTAGCGTTGCTCCGCAGACTGGCGTCAATGGACTCGCCAGCGTCCGCGCCGCATTCTTGACCCGGAGTTGAGTTCCCATCTTCGATGCTACCCTCCACTGACAAGAGCCATTCTGCCGGTGTGAGATTCCACCGACAGCACTTGCAGCCTTTAGCCTTCAGTTGGCAAATCCTCTCGTTTTGCTGGCCCTGCATCAGCTGCAGCGTTCAGCGGCGGCGCCGACGCTTTCAGATCGAGGGCAAATGGAACCGTGTTGAATGGACCGTGGGAGCTTATCCGACGGCGAACGCCGATCGTCGCCGCAGAGCTGCAATCCCTACACTTGTCCGACGGCGGCGCCGCTTGTTATGCTTGACACTGTATGGGGCGAGTGAGTGTGACACGTGCGGTCTATGCCGACGGCGCCAGGCAGCTCTATGGTGCACGGGCTCCGGAATCCTCGGACGTGGTGGTCGGTCACTTTTCCATTTGCCCTCGAGCGACTACCAAAGTTTGGACTTGCAAACTCGACTACCCACCGTCTCACCATGGCTGACGAAGGAACGTGCTGCGGGTGCGTCTCGCTAGACGGTGAGAACGAGTACGACATGGCGCTACACGTCGGCTCCATCTTCATCATCTTCATCGTGTCCGCGGCGGGTACGCTGATCCCCATTATCGCGCAGAAGATCCCGGTCTGCAACGCCAACTCGATCATCATGGAGTCCGTCAGCGCCTTTGCGTACGGCGTGGTCATCGCCACGGGTCTCATCCACATGATCAACGAAGGTATTGAGAAGCTCAGCAACGAGTGTCTCGGTTCCATCGTCGAGGAATACGGGAGTCTCGGCCTGGCGTTCGTGCTGATCACGCTCGTGGTCATGCACCTGATCGAGTGCGAGAGCTCCGTCTTCTTCGGCAACCAGGGATCACTGCTCCACGGCCATGGCCACGCTCACGGTCACACCCCGGAGGCCATCATGCAGGAACCTGTCGGCACACCGGACGGAGCGCTGACCCCGCAGACGACGGATTACCACGAGAAGGGTATCGACCACGCTGCGCACGACTCCAAGATCCGCCGCAAGATCGCCACGATCATCTTCGAGGCCGGTGTCATCTTCCACTCTGTCATCATCGGTCTCGACCTGGCCGTGACCACGGGCTCGCAGTTCAAGACGCTGCTCGCCGCCTTGTGCTTCCACCAGTTCTTCGAAGGTATCGCCATCGGCACGTCCGCGTTGGGCTCCCTCGAGAGCAAGAGCAAGCTCTTCATGGTCAACTTTGCGTTCGCGATCACGACCCCGATCGGCCAGGTGATCGGTATTGCCATCCGTACCACGTACTCAGACTCATCCACCACGGCCCTGTGGGTGCAGGGCATCCTGGACTGCGTGGCCGGCGGCATCCTGCTGTACACGGGCCTCGTCGAGCTGCTGACGTACAACATGACCACCAACCACCAGTTCCTGTCTCGCTCGGCCGCGCAGCGCTTCTCCATTTACTTTTGCCTGTGGTTGGGCGCCGGCCTCATGGCGCTCATCGGCAAGTGGGCTTAAGTTATGTAGACACCACCGTCACCAGCCAGCTACTCCTGCAGGCGTACAGTTGCTAAACACAAAATTTGTCAGTTTGGAAATAATCGAAAGAGAATGAACGCCTCACCTTTCGTCGACGTCGAGATACCGTGTTCGATGGATGTGTTTGTCATGCCGGCGATCGGCTTCGAATCGTGTGTCCAAGTCACGTCGCCTGCGTTCGTCTACACTTTGCAGGAAGATCATCACGGCACGCGACACATCTAGAAATGCCGTCTTGGATCTGGATCAATAGTCTAGAACTGTTTTGGACCGCGATCTTTCGTCGCGGATCCGTCGATCATGCTGCTGGAGCTGGCGGACGAGCGTGTGGCGAACCTGGCGGTGGCTGTCGTGTGTTGGTCGATGCTGTGGGCGCTCGTGCTGATCTCCGTGCCGGCGGGGAGCGCGGCCGCAACCACATCATCACGCTGAACGCTGCGCACGGGGTGGTCTCCACGCTCGCGTCGATGACCACGCTCTACTTCTCTCTGGACACGACCGTCTCGGTGGCTTCGTCGCTCGCCTTCTTCCTCGTGGACCTGGTGGCGATGGTGAACGCCGACGGCCTGGCTCGGCTGGCGACGCTGCGGAGATCGCGCCTCATGGACTACGGCCACCACCTGCTCGGACTCTACTGGGGCGTCGTGTTCTTCGCCAAGGAGAAGACCATGTGCGACGCCTCGTTCGGCAACCCGTACGTGTGGATACAGACCAACGAGGTGAGCACGGGCTTCTACAACTGGTACAGGCTCACGGACAGCGTGCTGGCGGGCGTGCTCTTCGCCAGCTCCTTCTTCCTGTCGCGCGTGGTGTTCAACACGCTGTACCTCGTCCCGCGCATCGCCAGCAACTGCCAGCAGCTTTATCTGCTGGCCTGCGCGCCCTTCTTCCTGCTGCAGTACGCCTGGTTCTACATGATCGCCAGCAAGCTCGTCTCGGGCACGCCAAGCAAGACCTCCACGACGCTGCAGCAAGCGGACGTCGGAACGACCCAGGTGGAAACGAAGAAGAGCATCTGAAATCTGCGAAAATTCGCTAAAATAGGCGCCCCTCCGGTTACGAACATAGCGTGGTAAAGAATGTTGAGTTCTTCACGTTAAAAGACCGCAGAAGAGCGGCGTTGCCACTCACTCAGTCTGTAGTAGCTCGACGGAGCATTAGTACTAATCCCCAAGGCGATCAATGCAGACTGGATGTTAGAATCCCATTTTCCGAGCGGTTCCGGTCGCTCCTGCGAATGTGTGTATATTACTCGACCACTAAAGCGAGGTCGTAGCATAGCCGATCCGCCTATCTTTTTCGAAGCGCTCTCTAATTTCTTCGACAAAACGTCGTCCCATTTGCGAAATGCACGAGCAGCAGCGGTAAGAAGTCTTCTTGCTATCGAGTGTGTTGCGTCCTCCAAGCAGTCCTCTTGACCGCGCACTGTCCGTGACTAATGCACCACAGGTCGGGCGATCGCCGGGAGCGCGGCGCGGAGCCAGCTGAGCGCGGCGACGCCCCGCGAGTGCCGCCACTGCTGCCGAGTCGCGGCGGTCTGTCGGACGACCGCGCGGCGCAGGGCCTGCTGGGCCTGCTGGCCACCCACGCCGACAAGCAACTGCCGCTTTTGGACCAGTACGAGCTGCAGCGGCGCCGTCAGCAGCTGCCGGGAAGCGCCAGACCCGTCATGTCCCTCGAGGCCGCCGCTAGCGCCATGCACCCACTGCAACGACAAAGTCCGGCGCGTGGTCAGGACAAGCAGCAGGACAGAGAGGACAGAGGCCCGCTGGCCTCACCTCTAGTGTCCTTCTTAGGACGGGGAAATCAGGATCACCCAGGATGTCGGACAACGTGACGTCGCCCCGATCCGTGTGGGAAGAGAGCCCGACCAACGAGCGGCTGGACCCCACCGCCAGTCCGCGGCATATTACCATGCCAAGCCGACTGGTCCTGACGCCACCTACGACGTCTTCGTGGCGTATACACAGCTTGCTGTCGCCGGATCCGACCACGAGCGGCCAGAAAAGAAGAACTCCGCCCTCGGCAGGGTCCGACATCACTGCGGAGGCTGCTAAGCGACCTCGACTCGCACGCCACGTGTCGTCGCAGTGGAGACAGGAGCTGTCACCCCGAGACCGCGCCAAGACCCGCGAGAGGATTATGCGTAGCCTGCATGTGCAGTGTCAGGGAGACTACGAGAAACTCTTGCTGGTACTCTCAACGATGGAGGAGGAGCTTCTGCACATTAAGACGACCTCGAGCGAGTTCTACTTTCAGCAGGCTTTTGAGCTCAGCGACCTGATCGAGCACGCCACGCTCGAACGTTAACTAGCTTCTACGGGGGTTGATTGTGTACAGGTTGAGAATTGCGGCGTGGAGAAGCAGCTCAGACCCTCGATGAGTATATACCAAGACATGACGCTAGCGTCGTCGGGAACGCAGCGCAGTATGACCGAGAAAATGACGCTGGCGTCGTTGGAAACGTTGCGCCATGGGATGGAAAAATTGCAAGGACTAAATAAAGCGTGCATTAAAGACTTAGATGTGAATAAAGCTGGTTGGACTGCGTCGTGAATGATCCGTGAGAGGCCATTCTTTGGTGAAGGGACGTCGATTAGATACCGTCGAAGGTGGCGAGTATGCAGCTGCGGGACATCCGGGAAATGGGCGAAGCGATGACACGAGCGAGGGAGCTGTGCCAGGAATCGCAGTACGAGCGAGGTCTGGCGCTCTACCAGTCGACGCTGCAAAAGTTGAGCCATTTCATCCGCCGGATGACCAAGATGGCGGAACGCCAGCCGTGGCTGCAGGCAAGTCTTGTGCTTGGGATCCTCAGTAACTACTGCCGCTGATATTGTGCCTGCAGATACAGATTGAGCTGGAAAACGAGTTGAGTCTCATCACCGACTACGTGGAGCTCACGCAAGCGTTCAAAATCCCCCTGGGGCTGCAATAGCTCGCATCCATCCGCAAGCAGAAATCGCAGCTTCTCCTCGATGGGAGGTTTGCACTCCGCCAACTCCACGACTACCAAATCCGACGGTGCGTTTGGCAGCTGTAGGTTGACATTACCCTTTACTAATGTCAGCATGCTTTGTTTGCATTCGTAGTCTGAAGACGCTCGAGACCCAGACGTGGGCGCCGCCATCGCCTGACAAACTGCCAAACCGCTACCGCGGTGCTCCTTCCGCTCGTGCACCACCGTCATGGGCCAACGACAACAACGGCAACAACAATAACAACCACCGGAACAAGTACGAAGCGTGCACTCGTCTACTATTGAAGAAGTAAGACTAACAAGTTGCACTGCTTGATGAAGTCGTGTAGGTAGACTAAAATCCAAGCCAGGTAATGGCGCGGGGGCACGAGGCGGTGGACCAAGTGGGCCTTCGGGTCGACGTACTCCTGGTGAAGACCAACGACGCCAGCCACCTCGAAGAGGTGGAGCTAAAGGACCAACTGGTGCTTCCCTGCAAGACCAAATAGAGATGGAGGGCTGAAGGCTGCAAGAAAAGATAATGAGCGTGCACGAGATCGTGCTAACAACGGCGAAAAGCTAAAGTATTCCGAGATGGCTCGGGAAGAAGGTTGGGTAGATCTCGAGCTCATCGAGATGATCGAGCGCGACATCGTTGACTCGGCGCCGTCGATAAGCTTCGAACAGATTGCCGGTCTGGAACACACGAAACAATTGCTGCAAGAAGCGGTAATGCTGCCGCAGATTGCCCCGCACCTGTTCAAAGACGGTCTGTTGAAACCGTGCAACGGCGTGCTCATGTTTGGCCCGCCAGGAACCGGAAAAACGCTGCTCGCTAAAGCCGTGGCCAACGTCTGCAAGTCGACGTTTTTCAACGTTTCGGCATCAACTCTTGCTTCCAAGTACCGAGGCGAATCCGAGCGCATGGTGCGCATCCTGTTCGACATGGCGCGGTACTATTCGCCGTCCATTATTTTCATGGACGAGATCGATGCCATTGCCGGCGCTCGTGGTGGTGCACAGGAGCACGAATCCAGTCGCCGGTAAGTTTTCTTCTGTTTGGTTTTCGTGCTTCATAGCTAACGTTTTGTGGCTGTTAGTGTGAAAACAGAGTTGCTCGTTCAAATCAACGGGGTGTCCTCCGGCGATCCAGCAGACCCTGGTAACCGTGTGATGGTGCTGGCAGCTACGAATTTACCGTGGGAACTGGATGAAGCGATGCGTCGTCGACTTACCAAGCGTGTTTGTAAGTATTCGTCGCCAACGTAACTTGTTGGAATGGAGACCACACTAACATACTTTTTCTGAGTAGATATCCCTCTGCCTGAAGCCGAAGGACGTCTCCAGCTCTTCAAGATCAATCTCGAAAAGGTGGACGTGGCGTCCGACGTCGACTTTGACAATCTCGTCGCTAAAACCTCGGTATGTTGCAGCTGGCAATCTTTGTTCCGACTGAAAAGTTAATCTCTTTTCGTGATAGGGATACAGCGGCGACGACATTTGCGGCTTGTGTGATACAGCCAAGATGATGCCTGTGAAGCGGTTGTACACGCCCGAGGTCTTGAAAGAGCTGCATCGCAAACAACAGGAAGGAGCGTCTGACGAAGAACTGAAAGCCCACGAGAAGAATGCGCTCGAGATCACCTGGACGGACTTTCAGACGGCGCTGGAGAACGTATCGAAATCCGTAGGACAGGATCAACTCGAGCGGTTTGTCAAGTGGGAAGAAGAGTTTGGGTCGAAATGAAAGCAAAGAAGGCGTTGTCCGTTGACGCGGTCGATGTCGTTTATGTGGCCCTAGCAATATATCGGATCCCCTACGTTTTGGCTCAGTTTCAAAACCAGTGCGGCGCATGCTCGGGAAGATGTCGGAGGAACTTCGCTACTACGCTCGCTCGGATCGCCACCTGCAGGCTCTGCAGACGTGGCTGGAGATTGCCAAGCCCTCGTACCCTGCGGCTGTGGCAACTGCAGCTGACGCCGTACAGACCAAGCTCTTCCCGCAGCTCAAGACGGAGAGTCTGGGCGGTGTCGTGCTGTTCAGCCCCTCGCTGCCCTCGACGCAGACGCTGCTGCACGAGACCCTGAAGCCCTCAGCTCCTGCCGGTCTGCTATGCTTCGCGGAGCAGCAAGTGAGCGGCCGTGGCCGCGGATCCAACACGTGGGCGTCTCCCGAAGGCTGCCTCACCTTCTCGTTCCAGAGCGACTTCACCGACGGCAATACGCTGCCCTTCGTGCAGTACCTTGTCTCATTGGCCATCATCAAGGCGGTGGAGGCTGTACACGCGGCTAGCACCACGTCTGTGGAAGGCACTGCCAGTGCTGTACGCATCAAATGGCCCAACGACATCTACGCCAACAAGGTCAAGATCGGAGGCATCTTGTGCCAGTCTGAGTACCGGGATGGCAAATTCAGCGTCACCACCGGTGCGTTCATTAGAGGGGATAATGGTAACCGTGTGCTAATTGCTGTCTTGAAGGTATCGGCCTCAACATCTCGAACCGGTCGCCGACGATCTGTCTGCAGGACATCTTGGGCTCGGAGCAGAACCCTTGCACCGTCACCAAGTACGCTGGAGTCTCCCTTACATTTCGGAAGGAGTTTGTTTGTTGACACTACTTTGATGCTGCAGGGAGGAGTTCCTAGCTGCATTCTGCAACGCGTACGAGCCCATGGAGAAGCTGTTTATCGAGGAAGGATTCGAGCCGTTCATGAAGGAGTATCTGGCGCGGTGGTTGCACACCGACCAGGTGGTTCAGGTCGCGAGCGGCGACGATGCTAACGGAAAGAAGGTGCCGGCGGTGATCAAGGGACTGACCAACACGGGCTGTCTCCTGGCGGAGTCTGATGGCTCTCGCTTCGAGCTGTACCCCGATGGAAACTCGTTTGACTTCCTGTCGGGCTTGCTGAAGCGCAAGTTGTAGGTCAGTAGATACGGGAACGCTGCAGTTAAAACTGTCGATGTCTGCTAACTGTTGGGCTCTTCATTACGTCGCACCATGCTCTCAATCTATGACTACTTAGTCGAAGCGCATGAAGGACGTCGAGGCCGGGTCCACGTACTTGATGTCCAGCGTGTAGCTCGGACCCATCGTAGAGCTCAAGTGAGCAGCCTGCACACAATGAAACGAAACAATCAGCGTACGTCCTGCAACATCACTCTACCCACACAAGCCGTACCTTAATGTACTTGCCCTTGGCACCCTCCGGCTTGGCGTCACTGAGTGCAACCATGAATGCGCGCACGTTCTCCAGCAGGGCCTCCTCCGAGAAGCTAACCTTGCCGATACCGGCGTGAATGATGCCCTTCTTCTCTGCGCGGAACTCCACCTGTCCGCCGCGAGCAGCAGCAATGGCCTCGCCCACTTCCTGCGTCACCGTTCCGAGCTTGGGATTGGGCATGAGGCCACGCGGGCCGAGAATCCGAGCCACTCGGCCCACCAGCGCCATCACATCGGGCGTGGCGATGCAGCGATCAAAGTCCAGCTTGCCGCTTTGCACCTGCTCTACCAGGTCCTCGGCTCCGACGATCGTCGCGCCAGCAGCCTTAGCCTCCTCGGCCTTGGGGCCGCGCGCGAACACGGCGACGCGTACCTGCTTGCCCGTACCGTTAGGTAGGCTCACCACGCCACGCACGCTCTGGTTCGGCTTGCGCGGGTCCACTCCCAATTGAATAGCCAAATCCACAGTCTGCAACAGCATCCAGCAGCGTTAGAATATAGTCCGTAGCCTCAATAGATCAATTGCTGCGTCACCTCGTCGAACTTGAGCTGCTTCTGGGCCTTGCACCGGCTCACGGCCGTCTGGACGTCGATTGCCGGCTATAAGATAGCATCAAAGCACCGATAAACCGTTGGAATCGTTAGTGGTTGCAGTGCTAAATGACTTGGGATCGGATGTCATACTTTGGCGGCATTCGAGCGACGCGGCACGAGGCCAAGAGCTGTGGGGAGCGAGTGGGCACGCTGGGCGTCTCCAGCGTGGAGGACGCGCGCACCCAGCACGACGTGGCGCGCTTGATGGTGCTCGAGGTAGGGACCAGCACGCGCATGACGGAGACGATGCTTGGAGCGTGCGGCTGTCGATTGATGGTCGTGCCAAGTATGCGGAATTACAATTCGTAGGTGGATTTATATAATTTTGAGGTGGTTTTATGATTCTGATTCCAGAATCAGTTTTTGACACGTTGCCGACCAACATGAAGGTGGCAGCCTTTCCGCTGCTCTTGACGGCGGCTACGGGCGTGTGCACCGCTGCTGGAGCGGAGATCGCGGGCGGCGCAATTTGTAGCAGTCTTAACGGACCGTTCTGCAGCGGCGTGGCGACTGGATTCAAGAGGGCACCGCTACACGCGGCACTTAACCTCGACGTTGATGAAGAGGTACTGGCTACTATGATGCTGCGACTCTTTTCTTAGGGCATGTGGGCTAAATTATAGTATGACGGTTCTCTGGCCTTTAATGTGCGTTCATTTCTAGGTGATGTCGGCGCTAGAGACGGAGAAGAGCTTAAAAATCGAAAAAGTGCTCAAGCAGTACGAGATGCAGGAGGTGGCAGTCGATACAGCTATGTCCGACCTGCAGGAGGCTGTGTTGGACATTGAGATGCTGCTGGATGAGAGTCTAGCGCTGCTTAGTGAGATGGACGACGACGATGACGCTGAGAGTCCGATGGCTGGGACATTCGCGTTCAGCAGCGAAGGCGGCGCCTTCGAGTTGCTCGAGAAAATGAACGGCGACGAGTTGAAGGTGTGTCTTTACGTGGTTGCCTACCAAAGAGCAAGTTTTAGATCTATGCTGACGCGGGTTTTCGTTGACAGGAATTTTTTGAGACGGCGCTGAACGAGGTGCAGCAAACAGTTGAGGCGGCATTGCAGGAGTTGTCGCCGGACGCTGCTCAAGGTGTCCGCACGTCGACTCGACAACTGAAGGAGTTGGAGGACTACTCGACGTACACATTCCAACGACTCGATGAGTCACAACTCGCCAACATCCGCTACAAGTTCGCGAACCACAGACTTGTTGAGCTCCAGCAGACATTCGAGCGACTTGTGATCGCCCGAACGGCGCAGGATCGACAGATAGCGTTCGAAACCATGGTGTTCCAGTTCCAGTTAGCTCAGGAAGAGGCACTTGCCAAAGAGGAGGCTGAGAATGCGGACGCAGAGGCTTCCACAGCAGCAATCAGCGACTCCACCGAGTAGAGTTGGGATCAGATAATTTTGACCAATGGAATCAGATCTGTAGTATTGGTAGCAGATCTCGATCGCGATGGCAGGACGCGGCGGCCGCGGCTTCCAGATGTCGGACGGGGACTGGGCCTGCCCCAATCCTGGGTAGGCTCCGCTGCCCTCTGTGCAATGCGTCTTCAACACTCACACGTCGCTCTGTAGCTGCTCCAACATCAACTTTGCCCGACGCAACACTTGCAATCGCTGCCAGACCCCTCGACTTGAAGGAGCGAATGGCGAGCAGTCCAAGCCGAAGGGTGCGGACTTCCGCGGTCCTCCAGGACTCTTCCAACCTGGAGATTGGACATGTAACACGTACGTAAAGATAGGGAGAGCTAGAGATGATTCAGGGACTAAGAGACGGGTGCTGCAGATGTGGGAATGTCAATTGGGAGCGACGGACCGAGTGTAATATGTGCAAGAGCTCCAAGCCAGGCATGGCCGGAGCGGTGAGAGACAAAGTAGTAATTGCCTGTGGTGAAGTTAAACTGACGTATTACGCTGCAGGATGAAAAGCGCGATGGAATTGGTGGCGGATTCAACGAACGTCAACAGCGGTAAATTGGAATTACTGCTTACTATAAGATGTGGTGACTAAATGGTGATATTGTGTTGCAAATTCAGTGTTGCGTCGGCCAAGACGGAGGTTGGAGACGACGGATACGACGATTTTGGCATGAAGAAGAAGGTGAGATGATGTTAGAATCGACGTGTTGAACGGCCTGATTTTTAACGATGCCATATTGCAGAAAGTAAAAGCTTCCAAGGCAGAACGCGAGGCGGCCGCACTCGCTCGACTTCAGCAATCGTACAGTGCGATCTACCAGCCACCGCAAAGCGCCACAGAAGCTGTGACCCGCTCAGAGCCAACGCCAGAGAAACGTACATCTGCTGTTGCTGATGCGACGGAGAAGAAGAATCTGCAAGAAAGCCTTGAACAGGACAAGCGGCGACGTAGTCGATCACCTGCTCGGAAACCTGAAACTTCATCAAGTAGACGTAGTAGGAGTCGAGAGCGACGACGACGCAGCCCCAGTCGCGAGAGGAGTCGCCGAGACCGCAGTCCAGTTGGACGTTCACGCGGGAGTGAACGCCGCCGACGTAGTCGTAGTCGCGAACGAGACCGAGGCCGACACCGGCGATAGAGCTGATGCAACTCAAGACAAGCGTTGAGCGTCGAAGCTGATGTAAAATTTCTGACCTGTTGTTCATTTATCCGTCCAAGCAGACTACTCTGAGGAAGGACGCGGAGCAACCTAAAATGCACGACGCACACACCTCCCTTTCATACTTGGACTTCCTTGAATGGATATCTGCCACCAAATGATCGACCTAACTCTGGGGAGAGAAACGGGGGCGCTCTGGGGCAGAGTTCCGCGAGCACGGTCGACGATGCCCTTAACATATACGGGCGAAACCTCAAACAGGTTCTTCAGGATGATGTCTGGAATGTTGAAGCTCTTGTTGCGCTCGTCATCGTCCTTCTCCATGTCCACCTTAACGGACCACAGCAGCAGGCATCCGGATCCGGTACTGTCGCTGAAGTTGCGCAATGACACTCTGTACAAGTAGAACAAAACGCACAGGTTAGAACGTTTGTACCGAGGCAAGTATGACTGCATACAAACAAACGTACGCAGTGGTGGTGTTGCGGCGAATGTGTTCCGAGGCCTTGGGGTGGTTCGGATCATCCTTGACGGTTCTCGAAATCAAGGTCGAGCTGCCATCAGCGTTGTCGCGCTTCTGGTTCACTGTAAGGGCTTCCTCCTTCATGATACCGCCCCCACAGCTCCGTCGTTCGACATAGTGAGGTTGACCACTCGGCGAATGTACTTCGTGTTGGTGTCCACTTCCTCCAGCAGCTCGGCAGTGTCCATGAACGGAAAGTTCTTTTCGAAAGCGGCGTCACCAAGACATGACCAGAGATCGTTCATGACCACGGCGGAGTCGCAATTGTACAGGTGGTGACGGAAGAAGATGCCCAGCTCGTTCTTGCCCATTTCGTACTGCACTTGCAGACCGAAGTACGTCATAGTCGACGTCTTAGGGTTGCGGAAAGCCGTCTCGCACTGCGTGAGCTGCTTGTCAGCGATGCTCATGGCCTCTGTTGCCTGCTCAAGCAACCGGTCACGGAATGATCCCGACTGCAGCTGCAGCACCGACGGAGCCGCTGAAATCGTGTTGGAGAGCGCCGCCGGCGTCGAAGAAGCCGACGACGACGAGTTGAGAATCATATCCAGCGACGGCATCTGTAGATCAACAAAACAGAGTTAGTATACGTCCACGAGCACAACCAGCAGGTACTACAAAACGCACATTAAGCAGTGGCTGCTTGGTGAAGTAGTCCTGCAGTCTCTGGATGAATTTCATCTGCTCCATCAGCGTCTTGCGCAGGAACTCGTTCTCCTGGTCCACGCGGGCGCGGATCTCGGCGTGCTGCTCGGCCTCCTGCTTCCAGCCCAGCTCAGTGTTGTGCTCGGACGGCTCGGAAGACTGTAGCACCTCGATTTGCTCCTTGAGGTCCTTGACCTTCGCTCGCAGTGCGATCAGCTCGTCTTTCTGGCGCTGCCTGTGTTTACGGGCGGCCTTGGCGATCTGCGCGCGGCGCTTTGCCTTGGGGTCCTCGTACTCCTCGGGGCCTTGTGGCCGTCCTCTTCAGCATCGCCGTTCGAGCTGGGTGCTTTGCGTTTCTTGGTAGTCGTCTTCGACTTGGTCTTGGGGGCCGGAGTTTCCGCCGGGGCTGCGGCCGAGGTGGTGATTGTGGCGGTGGACGCCGCCATCATGGAGGTCTGGCCCGCGCCGCCCAGTCCTGGGAACATGGGCTGGCCGGCAGCCATGAGCGGGTTCATGCGGCCGCCGTGGATGGGGGCCAGGCCGTTGGCGCTGCCCGGTTGCAGTCCGGGCATCGATAGCCCCATACTCATTCCCATGGACATGCCCATGCCGTTGCTGACGGGCAGCTGCGGCGGCGCCATGCCGAGAGAGTGCGCGCCGGCGCCGGCTTGCAGAGCGGCCGTGAGGCTGTTGGGCGGTGTCGGGAGCGGCGACGAGCCCGTGGCGCTGCCGTTGCTGCGGGTGTTGGCCTCGCGAAGCAGGTTGTGGAAGGACTCCATGGTGGTCGTCGTCAGGAAGCAAGCGAGGTCTTGGTGATTACGGAGGGCGTGCCGCGCGGCCAAGGGGTTTACGTAAGCGGCGGATTCTCAACTGAAGGCGAGCCAGTCGAGCGCGTGAGGGCGAAAGAGGGTACGATCGGAAACGAGGCTTTGCCCTAGGGCTACAGGTTGCCCAAATGTGAGCTTGGAATTTGTATACCGGCGGCGTAAATGGACGCGAGGCCATCACGATGACTGTTTTTTAAACGAGTTGAATTCCTCATTACCCATTTGGGGAGAGGAGACCGGACTATCAGCCAATCATATCATATCAGGCCCGGCTATATACGATGCAAGCAACTGATACTTTGCGACAAGTTTCAAATTGCATCTTATCATAAAAATACATTTAAACTACATTTATAGATTTTCAACATGGCTACATTGACATTTGCACCAGTCAACAGCGACTTCCGACCACCATGGAGACGACTTGCGCGGCGACGTCGGCGGACGGCCCGCCGCGCTTCTCGGGCCACAAGTCCTCGGACGCAACGAAGCCGTGCTGCGGCAATGGGAGCTGCAACGACAACCAGATCGTGACCAAACCCAAGCGTAAGCCGTCGGCTGCAGCACTGCGACGACGCATGGCCAACCAGATCCCGGACGAGATCGCCAAGGACCCGGAGCTGACCAAGGCCATCGAGCAGCTGCCGTGGAACTACAACTTTGAGCTCCGCAAGACGGTGTGGCGCGTGCGCCAGGCCGGCGCCAAGCGTGTGGCGCTGCAGTTCCCAGAGGGCCTGCTGCTCTACGCCTGCGTCATCTCGGACATCATCGAGCGCTTCACCGGCGCCGACAGCATCATCCTGGGAGACGTGCGTTGGCACACATGTATCTAATTATTGTACAGGATATTGACTCTTTGCATGACGTTGTCCTGCAGGTTACCTACGGTGCTTGCTGCGTGGACGACTTGACGGCGTTGGCGCTCGGCGCAGACTTCATGGTGCACTACGGGCACAGTTGCTTGGTGCCGATCAACATCACGACCATCAAGATGTTGTATGTGTTTGTGGACATTGCCATTGACGTCGAGCATGTAAGGAGTCGTGTGATACCATCATCCAGCTGTCAAGCACCAATCTCACGCCGATGTTGTTTTTGTTTTTCATTGTCGCTGTTGAGCAGCTCATCGAGTGCATGAAGTTGACCTTCACCCCGCATACGAAATTGGCTCTGATGGGGACGATCCAGTTCAGCAGCTCGGTGCATCTCGTGTCGAACAAGCTCAAGGATTACTTTACTACGAGCTTGGTCGTGCCCCAGGTGAAGCCGCTGTCACCAGGAGAGGTGCTAGGCTGCACGTCCCCCATTATTGAAGGTGTCGATGCACTGGTCTTTATCGCCGATGGTCGCTTCCATCTCGAGGTGGGCGAGGTAGCCTGAAATTCTTATTTGTTCACATGTCTAACCTATCGCCTTGATATCTCGGTAGTCGGCGATGATCATGAATCCGAAGTTGAAGGCGTATCGCTACGATCCGTACCCCAAAATGTTGACGATCGAAAGTACGACCTGCCGCAGATGATGTCAATCCGCCGGGCTGCCATCGACAAAGCCAAGACGGCCAAGAAATTTGGCATTGTGTTGGGGACGCTTGGACGACAAGGAAACCCCTCATTCTCGACCACGTTAAGCAGCTGCTCGAAGACAACGGCAAGGAGTATTTTGTTCTTTTGCTGTCTGAACTTTTCCCCGACAAGGTAAACTGTTCTGTACTTTGTGTTTTGGAGATCGACGATGACTCATCGCTTCATTTATTTGACATGGATAGCTCGCGAGATTTGAAGATGTTGATGCATGGATCCAGATTGCTTGTCCGCGACTTTCGATCGACTGGGGCTACGCGTTCCCGAAGGTAAGCAAATTGGTTACGAGGGAATCTACGTGGCTTTTCAATGAGCTAATGGTGTTTTGGCATTACGAAATGTATAGCCGTTGCTGACGGCGTACGAGGTGGAAGTGTGTCTCGACCAAACGCAGTGGAAGGAGGGATCTTATCCGATGGACTTCTACGCTAAAGGTAGTGGTCCTTGGACGAACTATCACGATCGGAAGAAGCAAGTAGAAGCATAAACGGCTACACACTGTGTGCAATTGATTTTATGCTTTGCATTGATTAATTGTCCTCAGACTCTTCCTTCGAGCTAAGCCTTCTGCCTCCCGTACTCTTATGCAACCACTATAAGCACATCTAAGGTTTGTAAGTGCTTTCCGTGTTTCTGACAGCCTCAATCCTCGTGGGCTCGAGTAGTACTGAAACAAAACGGCGTTAGCTCTCGGAAGTCAGCCGTAAATTGGATAATACGGATTTACCTTGGGCTAAGTACTTGCTCTGCAGGAGGGCTGTTCAGCCCCGAGTGTTGGGGCGACTTGATAGGGCTACGTGGTGCGTCTGGGTGATTTTGAGGATTTCCCTACAAAGAAAACAATGTAAGACTCTTGCTGCTCGGTGAACACGTCATACCATCACTTACTCAAAAATGAGCTCCTTCAGCCGGGTCTCGGTAAGGTCCTCCTTTTCGAAGTCGAAGCTGAATGAGCTGTCTGCAACCGGTTCGTCCTCCAGGTTGTGCAAAGTAGCCAGATACGGATGTTCCAGCGCTTGCTCCACGGAAATCCGTTTGACTGGGTCGAATACCAGCATGCGCTGCAGCAGATCAATGGCATCTGGCGTTGCCTTCGGAAAGAGTTTCCCAAACGGAATTCCGGGACGCATGGGCTGGTTCTTCATAAACCTCTTAGCTCTCTCGCTGACAACAAAGTGCAAGTCCTCCTCCTGAGGCGTTCCGATCTTGTCACAGATAATCTGCAACTGATGAATGTAATCGTCGCCCGGGAAAAGAGGTGTTCTACCAAGCAGCTCGGCAAAAATGCACCCCGTCGACCAAATGTCGATCGCCTTCGTGTACTCTCTCGACGACAGCATGATTTCTGGTGCTCGGTACCAACGAGTGACAACATACTCCGTGAGCTCCATGTTATCTTCCTCCGGTGTGACGCCTCGCGAAAGTCCAAAGTCACACACTTTCAAGTCGCAGTTGGAGTTGAGCAGCAGGTTGGAAGGTTTCAAGTCGCGGTGGAGCACATTGGCTGAGTGGATGTACTTTAGCGCTCGTAGGATCTGGTACAGGAAATATTGCACGTGGTCGTCCGTTAGCGGCTGTCGTGAGTAGATGATCCGGTGCAGATCCGTCTCCATGAGGTCTGCGATGATGTACACATCGTCGAACTGCGCCAGCGACGGCGGTGGCAGCAAGTCGACGATCGTGATGACGTTTTCGTGATCGAAATGCTGCAGCAGCTTTATCTCTCGCAAAATGCGCTTTGCATCCACGAGGTCCTCAAAGGCCCTCGATATCTTCTTCACAGCCACCTTTTCATTCGTCTCGGTGTTTTCAGCCGAGCTACAGATAATCAAGGGTTAGGAAACACTGGGAATACCAGCTCCAGCTTCGCTTTTCTTACATGACGACCCCGTAGGCTCCACGACCAATGACCTTGATAAATTTGTACTTTTCGTCGATCTGGAAGTTTGTGCCTGCGACCACAAAGAGTACGTGCCCGGCCGGGCTGGAACGGAAGAGATTGTGGCGCTCGCCTTGCGCGTTGCGCTCACTGCGTCGCTTGCTCCCACAGGTGCCGCAGTTTCTGTGGGGCCAGCACTTTGCTGCTCATCTGCCACTCCAGGAACAATTCTCGACGCCGACGTTGGCGGCGATCGGGCCGATTTCAAAGGCGACGAGGGCGTCCCCGTCGGCGTGTAGCTTGCCATGTGTTAGCGATCTTCTGTCGTCTCTTCTTCTTCCTCGGCCCAAGTACACGCTGCGAGCAGCTTTCTCTCGATTAATAACTCGCCCAGATGAGGCCTTTCCGGGGCCATGCGGGGAAACGACTCAGCACGCTCCATCAGCGGCCGAAAATAGGCGCGTCAAGCAGCAACGGACGGGATCCGATCCACGGCGGAGCCTGTCACAACGGCGAAGGGCGCAAGCCGTTGACACCGAGATCGGCTGCAGAAGGCGAATGGACATCTGGCGTTGTCCTGAAAGCCCGCAGCTCGTCCAGATCTTGCCGCTTCAACTTGCCTCTTATTTTTATTGAATCTGGCTTTTTGATTGGGTAATATTTATCCCCATTGGAGTGCCATGTCACTATTACGAGAGCTTCCCCTACGATCTTTTCATTCCGAAGGAGAAGGCGAACCATGGGGCAGGGACAGAGCGGACTGCCGCGCCAGACGCGCGAGGAGGCGGCCAAGAAGAAGGAGGACGCGGCCAAGCAGAAGAAGAAGAAGTTCGAGCCGCGCGGCGGCGCCATGACGCGCAAGCGCCGCAAGAAAAAGGCCCGGCGGCCGCCGTGCGCATCCCGACCGTGTACCCGACGGCCAAGTGCAAACTGCGCCTGCTCAAGATGGAGCGCATCAAGGACTTTCTGCTGATGGAGCAGGAGTTCATCCAGAACCAGGAGGTCATGAAGCCCAAGCAGGAGAAGGACGAAGAGGAACGCTCCAAGGTGGACGACCTGCGTGGCACCCCCATGGGCGTCGGCACGCTCGAGGAGATGATCGACGACAACCACGCCATCGTGTCCTCCTCGGTGGGGCCCGAGTACTACGTGGGCGTCATGTCCTTCGTCAACCAGGACATGCTGGAGCCTGGTTGCTCCGTGCTGCTGCACAACAAGGTGATGTCGGTCGTAGGCATCCTGGCGGACGATACAGACCCCATGGTGAGCGTCATGAAGGTGGATAAAGCTCCCTTGGAGTCGTACGCAGACATTGGCGGTCTAGAGTCGCAGATCCAGGAGATTAAGGAGGCGGTGGAGCTGCCACTGACCCACCCGGAGCTCTACGAAGGTATCGGTATCCGTCCACCCAAGGGTGTCATTTTGTATGGCGAACCGGGTACGGGTAAGACGTTGTTGGCTAAAGCAGTGGCCAACCAGACGTCCGCCACGTTCCTGCGGATCGTCGGCTCGGAACTGATTCAGAAGTACCTGGGAGATGGCCCCAAACTTGTGCGTGAGATGTTCCGCGTGGCTGATGACCACGCGCCGTCGATTGTGTTTATCGATGAGATTGATGCAGTGGGTAGCAAGCGTTACGACTCGAGCAGCGGTGGAACCCGCGAAATTCAACGTACGATGTTGGAGCTGCTAAACCAACTGGACGGTTTTGACGAGCGCGGAGATGTCAAGGTGATTATGGCGACGAACGCCATTGAAAGCCTCGACCCTGCGCTTATCCGTCCGGGACGTATCGACAGAAAGGTAAGGGAGAAAATGTGTGGCCTTTCAGTTGAGTTTAGTGGCTTAACTTTGGACTGTTGTGTTTGTAGATTGAGTTCCCGCTGCCGGACATCAAGACAAAGCGCCGTATCTTTGGCATCCACACAGGCCGCATGAGTCTGGCGGATGACGTGGATCTGGAAGAGTTTGTGATGTCCAAGGACGAGCTGTCAGGCGCCGATATTAAGGCAGTGTGCACAGAGGCTGGTCTATTGGCTCTGCGCGAACGCCGTATGCGTGTCACGCAGTCGGATTTCCGAAAGGCGAAGGAGAAAGCGCTTTACAAGAAGAAGGCCAACATCCCCGAAGGACTCTATCTATAACTACATAGAGACGTCGGCGCTGCAGGAGAACTGGATAGGTTTTCTCCTGCTGAGAAGCAGAGTCCACACGAAATGCCAGCAGATTTACGCTCTTGGATCGATGTGAGTTCAACTTTACTTACTTTTCTTATTGACTTGGACTTTATCTACAGGCACAAGTTAGACGAGTTGCTCGACTGTCAAACTCCAGACAGAGCGGTCCGAAACGAAATTGGTAGCCAAGCCTTGACGGCGAAGCTGGGCTTCGCCGATTTGACCTCTGCTGGGTCCTTTGCAGCGGGACGGATGAGGAACGATGAAGGGTTGAACAGTCCCCGGACTTCTTTGGGCTGCACGCTGTGAGCTTGACGTCAAAGCGGTTCGCCAGACTCACTAGACCAGCGCGTTGGTTCTCCAGCAGGACGCGGCGGTTATCAACAGAGTTCTTCATGACCTTGTTTGTAATTGCATCCTGCACGGACAGCGCGGAGCTTGTCGGGTCGTCAAAGGGTGACGCCGCCAATTGTGAATGGCGTTGGCCCATTTGGCCATAGTCCTGGAAGTGGCGGCGGCAAAGCGATAGGTCTTTTCACGCTTGCCGGCCGACACGAAGGCGCCCGCCTGATCATTCCGCTTTACTTCCAGAGCGTGCACTGCGAACCGGTTCGGACAGAGGCCGGTGTTGTTGCTGACGAGAGGCTGAACGCGGATGCGATGCCGAGTGAGCTCGATGGACCCCAACAGTGCTCCGTCCGGTCTGTCGAAGCACTGGAGCATACCGTGCTCCAGCACGCAATACTGCACTTGAGCACTCTGGTCCTGCGAAAAGGCCAGCAGAAAGCCCTCCATTTAGCTGCGACTTGAACGCTTCAGCAGTGACAGGCTGAGGTCGGGGCGGGTGACGGTTTCTCTAATGACAATGGCAACACCGAAGACAGTCGCTGCGCTTTGCATCCAGCTGGAGTCATAAAGTCCCCTCTGCCCACACAACAACCATGCTGTGTCTTGCCCTCCACATCATGTAAAGACTGCGGTCGCCACGTCGCGACTTGCGTGTGAGCTGCAGTGACAACCGGGGCAAAGACTGGGGAAGTGCAGCAGCCGATCGACGATCTCAATTCGAACGGAGACAAATGGCTCCGTTTTCCAAGCACCAAAACTTCAACTTCCCAACTGAGATCGAATCGACCTGGTCGATTTACTGCTAGTGCGAGGGATAAATTACTCTAGACGAGAGCGAACTATCTACTACGGAACTCGATCCCCCACAATCGTCTCGCTATCGGAGGATCTTCGTACAAGCCAATTCTTCACTGCTTTTGCATTTGGTTGCGTAGGTTGGCCTGGAACGGGCACACACACACACACACACACACAAACAGCGAGATTGTCAATGTCACACCTGCAATGGCACATTACTACAGTACTCTCCGGTTTGCACGTACCGTGACTCGTTCGATGGGTGTTGAGCTGGTCGGACGCTCCGAAGGCCGCGGTTGGTATCCCCGTAGCCGTATTGCCGTCCTCCTGGCGGCGGGAGACTCTCGCCGTAAGCTCCAGTGTACTGCTGGAGAGGATACGCTAGGTTCTGCGTGCCAGCGTAGCCTCCCAGGCATTGTTTCCAACGTTGTTATTGTTGTTGTAGTACGGCACGCCACCATAAGCTGGTGGCGCACTCCCAGGTTGAGCAGACGAGTAGACTACCACACGTTCGGGGCCTGTATCCAAACCTGAATCGCCTTGCTGCACTCCACCTGCCCACGGTCCTGGATGCTGCATCGGCGGCTGATTGTATCCGCTCCAGTGAGGCTGAGCTTCTCCTCGATCATAGTCTTGATAACCACCAGCGGTGTATTCTGGAGACGGCGAGGGCCGTCGGCCTCGTCGCTGCCGATTTTGCTGGGCTCGATTCAGACGAGGGTCTGCATTTCCACGGCCTCCTCTTCCGTCGCCGCGCCCTGGAACCGCTGGCCCAAACGTAGATTTCTCTGTTATCACCGGCTGGCCCTTCAAAGAGCTGTTGTACATGTCCGCAACTTCGTGGTAATTCCGAGCCGTACGCTCGTGCAGCAGCGCCAATAACTGCTGCGCTCCTAATTGCTTGGCAATCTTCTTCGTCGAAGCAACACCCTCCGCAACCGTGCTGCCAGCCGTCACAATCGTTTTAAAGAGCTTGACACCGTCACCCTCGACAGGCACTGTATTGTAGTTGATCGATACACCTCGGTTCCGGTTCTGGTATTCCTGGAGGACTTGTGCAGGAGTCTTGATCGATAACTCCATGCAGGCCTGTTCACAATGCGTCAGATCCTCATTACAGTTTTTATGCGGCCCTAAGACTGTTTCTATGCGGCAGAAGATATGCAAACGCACCTGGAGAACACGTGGATCCCCGATGGGCAGCGTCTTGAATTCTTCCAATGTCTATCCAACATAACACCATAATTCAGCCAACATATTGACGGAATCAAAGCACCATTCCTACCATAGTCGGCTGCTTTCCAGTCTTCCCTTGTTGCTGAGCGGGTCGTTCCTTGACCGCATTATCCAGCTTTCGCTTCTTCGATTGAATCTGCGACTGCTAGAAAGGACAGCAACAACTCGTCAGTATCTCCAACTACCAGCACACCCCAACAGGAGAGCGGTCTCTTCCTGTCTGAAGACACCTAACACCCTTCCTTACGCTACTTGGTTCTGGAGTCAACGCCGGCAGCGGCGACGCCGTTGTTGTAGTAGAAGGTTCCACAGCAGTCACGCTTCCCT
>JAAVTH010000647.1:0-29191 GCA_011947325.1 Phytophthora macrochlamydospora | reverse complement strand
ATTGCCAGGCTCCATCGCGCCATCTACTCGTGCAGCCAGGAGATTTGTCTGGGGCAGGAGACGGACAAGTATGTGACGTATTTTATGGACCGCATCAACGCGCTGCGGCTGGCGGCGTGACGCCCTACGTGGTGTTCGATGGCGGCCCGCTACCCATGAAGAAGGGTACTGAAGAAGAGCGACGCAAGTGCGTGGGGCTTATTATCAGCACTGGTTATAGTCAGCTTTGCTAACTATTTGCTACAGATCACGTCAAAAGAACCGAGAGCTGGGTGTCCAATGCTTCAACAACAAACAATTCAGCGAGGCGCGCAAATACTTTGTTCGAGCTGCCGATGTCTCGCCTTATATGGCTCATCGAGTGATTCAGGTATGCTGTTAGATTTGTGAATATTTTTGGTCACTGAATTGATTTTATTTTATATTTTCCTTTGTGACTGAAGCACCTGAAGGCGCAAAATGTGCTGTACGTCGTTGCGCCGTACGAAGCGGACGCGCAACTGGCTTATCTGATGAAGAATGGGCTCGCGGATGGTGTAATTACTGAAGACTCCGATTGCCTTCCGTTTGGATGTCACACAGTCCTCTTCAAAATGGACAGGGACAATGTTGCGCAGGAGATCCAAACAGCCAATCTCAAGAAGAACAAGGGGCTGAACTTTCACATGTTCAATGAGCAAATGGTACGATTTCAATTCTGCGTCAGTGTAGTGTCGGTGGCACTCACCTTCACGTTGTTTATACAGTTCCTTGAAATGTGCATCTTTTCCGGCTGCGACTACTTGCCAAGCATACCCGGCTTTGGTCTGAAGAAGGCCTACGCAGCAATGAAGCAGCACGGATCATTCTCAAGGTGCGTTTAGTGCGGCATTTTCCAATGGTGTGGTTTAGTACTAACAGCGTTTGTGGGGTAAGATCATTCGAGCATTACGGCTTGAAGGTAAGGTTCGAGTTCCTGCCACCTATGACGACGACTTCAAGAGAGCACTTTAACTTTCCACCACCAGCGAGTATATTGCCCCAAGAAACAGGTTCGTTTTAAAATGGCTGTTTTTCTCGTTCGAACTAGAGAGATCAACGTTTATTGTTTTTATAGCAATTGGTCCCTCTCACGCCAATTCCTGAGCGCGTGCTGGAAGCAGATTCGGAATTGGATTTTGTGCCTATGCTGGCCAATGATGTAGCTAAGGCGATTGCTGAAGGGGATATGGACCCCATCACGTTGAAGCGATTTCCAGAGCAGCAACGACCTCTGTGCCGCAAAGCTGCCCAGCCCAAGGCTGCAAGAAATACGTTTGCTGCGGCGCGTAAGGTTGTTGCACCCCGCCCGAAGGAAGCCATCACATCGTTTTTCATGCAAGAGAATCTGCTGCTGCTGCATCGTTCAATGCGCCACGATCATGCCTTGAGCCCGGAAAGCGAAATCTCCCACCGTCCTTCATGGACAAATGGACTACTCGTACCAATGTGCAAGACAGTTCTAGCAGTTCTGCAGCTAGTCCCCTCACCAGTCATTTTTCGGCGCGAAAGCGAAGAAAATGTCGCCCCCGGACGAGTCCTCCAAGAAGACCGCTTCTCGCAATATGGATTCTCTGGCGGTGTCTGCCAGCCAAGATCACAGCGATGTCGATGTAACACGAGTCATTTCTTTTGATCCGCTAAAGGAAACCAAGGACGTTCGTCCAGCAGCACAAGCGGATGCTGTTTCAAAAGAAAACCAAGAGCCGAACGCTCAAGACACTCATCAGAAATCGGCTCCGCCAGTCAAGAGACGGCATTCTCAAGAATGATGCGTGCAGGCTCCATGCTTCAGCAGCACAAACTGAAGAAGAGGAAAACCGGCTCCGGTGTTCTGCGTGGGGGCTTCAAGGCCCGTATCTCGGATCCCTTTGTCTGCCCGAATGGAAAAGTACGCCTTCTCCAGCAAGTCCACGGTGGACGATGAAACAAGCACTGTATCGAACTCCCAAACTGACCGCACGACTGCAGAAAGCCCACCAGAAAGTGTTGATGAGCCTGAAAGCGAGGCGGCACCTTCAAGTAACCAAGACTGCAGTGATAGTGATGACTTCGCTGCGGCCAAGATGAAGGAGCTCTACACGAACACAAATATCTGTCAAGAGGACAACCCCACCGGTGCGGTTCCGCTTCCAGCTGTGTCGTTCGACCGATTTCGCTACAGCAATAAGGCTCAAGACTAGCTATGAAAAAAGCAGCGGATGTCCAGACACTAGTAATTACTTCGCTACCTGAAGGAACCGAAATGGATGTGACGTAGGTCCTGTAGGTCCTGTAGCAGTACACTATTTTCATGTTGGACCTCCTTGCTGCAAGGCGTGAACTCGGCGTCTATCAAGACTTCCCAACGGCATCCCAGACAGAACGAGCCGCTACGGAGGCCTTCCTTGCAGTAGAAACGCACGTAGTTGCGTGCTAGTTGCCGTTGCTGCTGTTGGAAGATCGTCGTCATAAATGACTGGCATCGAAAGATCGACCAGCGAAATACGAAGTAGGGATAGGGTTTCAGTGCAGCCACTTTAGACATGGCTACAGTGAGTGAAGGTCCTGTCTTCATAATCTTTTGCGCTCACTTTCCAATTTTCCTGGCAGTGCAGAGGCTGACAATCACTATGGGAGGACTCGCGTGCGTGACTCCGGACTGCGGCAAGAGCGGCTCGCTCATTTGCCCGACCTGCAAGAAACTGGGCATCCCTCCGGCCATGAGCAGTTTCTGCTCTCAGCAATGCTTCAAGGGCTACTGGGCTGCGCACAGGGACTCCACAAGATGTTCATGCAAGCCATCGCCGACGAGCAGGACCGCGCCAAGTCCTCGTCACCTTTTGACGGCTACCAATTTACTGGCAAGCTGCGTCCTGGCACTGTGTCCGAGAAGAGGGGCTGCCGGACAGCATCCAACGGCCAGACTACTCCGAGACGGGCGTGCCGTTGATGGAGCAGCAGTCGGACAGATCCATCCCCGTGTACACGCCAGAGCAGCTGGAAGGCGTTCGAGCGGCCTGCAAGGCTGGCAGAAGATCCTGGACATCGCTGGGAACGCGCTACGTCCTGGAGTAACTGGAGACGAGATCGACAAGATCGTGCACGAAGCCTGCATTGAACAGGGCTGCTACCCATCCCCACTCAACTACTACCGCTTCCCAAAGTCTGTCTGTATCTCAGTGAACGAGGTGATCTGCCATGGCATTCGGACTCGCGTCCGATCGAAGATGGCGACATTGTGAATCTGGACGTCACGGTGTACAAGGACGGTTATCATGGAGACCTAAACGAGACGTTTCTGGTGGGGAACGTCGACGAGGAAGGCGTTCGTCTGGTGAAGACGACGTTCGAGAGCTTGGCCGCGGCGGCAAAGCTCATCCGTCCTGGAACCATGTTCCGTGAGCTTGGCAAACACATCGCAGCTGTTGCCAATGCTGAGAACTTCTCCGTTGTCAAGGCGTACTGCGGACATGGCGTGGGGTTTGTGATGCACGGTGCTCGGATATTCCGCACTACCCGAAGAACAAGGCGGTTGGCATCATGAAGCCTGGGATGGTCTTCACGATCGAGCCGATGATCAATGTTGGCACTTGGCGTGACCAGGTGTGGCCCGACCAGTGGACGTCCGTTACCCGGGATGGCTTACGGTCTGCGCAATTTGAGCACACATTCCTCGTGACGGAGACCGGCTGCGAGATTCTGACTGCTCGTGAAGACGAACCAGTGATGAAGTGGAGTCAAGCCAAGGTGCAGCGCCCGATCAAACCGTAAGATCATAGCGCTGAGGTGAACCACAGCAGCATCGCATTATCTTCTAAGTGAGTCATGTCAGGAAGCAAACTTCAACAACATCTAATCCTCGATTTCATCTTTGCATCCACGGAAATACTGAAGGCAAGCGCCCCAGTATGAACAATATTTTTTTTTCAGATTGGAAGCTAGCGTAACGCTGACACCGAAGAACAAAGGCGGCTTACCCTTCGACGTCATGATCTTGATGGGCAAGATGTTAAGCAAAAGTACCATTTAGAGAAAGCTTGACTTTTATTTAGGCCAGACAGTGTATAACGATCGACCGACTCGAAGACTAAGAAACCTTCGACTCACTCACTGTTGGCGTCGTGGCTGGGCACTAGTACTGAGTCTCGAACAACTTCTTGAAGTTGACCTTGTCTTCTTGCGATAGCCCTATGTAGAGTAACGCTGCGTTGGCCAACTCTGGGCTCGGCACGACGTGGATGTCCTTGGACAGTGCCCTGTGTTTATCCAGCACCCAGCGATCATAGTCAGAGAGGCCAGTCGCTTGGAGATGCTTGATCTTCGACGACTTGGACCGGTGCTTTGGCAACTGTTGGAGCAAACCGTCCAGGTGGACATCGAGCATGCCGCGCAGTGCTACGGCTTGGCCGCACGAGTAGTAGTAGGCTTCTAGCATGTTGATTAGCTGACCGTTCTCCGCGATTGCGGCGCCCGCCTCCGCAACTATGACAGCCTTATTATCGACGATGGTGTGACGCTTAGCGATTTTGGCGTCCTGTTCGGCCATCTCGGCAAGAATGTCTCCTTCCAAAGCCGCAATTACTTGCTCAAACACCTGATATTCTTCAATTATACCGTCGCGTCCGCCATCTCCTGCGGCCATTTTGTGAGGCGCCCGTAGCCGGAAGTAACTATCACCAGCACCCGGCGTATTATGCGCGCCCGTGATTGCCAGTATTCGACGCATCTGCATCGCGAACAGTTTGCGCAGAAACGCCATCGCCACTATTCGGGAAATGCCAAACTTCGTGGCACCGTGGATATGACGGTGATCGACTGCATGAATCCCGTTCTGCAAAAGCTGAGCACTTTACCCAGAAATGATAGCGAATCGCGCAGATCGCTTCACCACGAATCCCGGGGTTTCTTAGACGTCATCCGTCGGTAGCATGCTTACAATGGCACGATTTCTCTTTTGCAAAGTGGGCAGCTATTGTTTTCACGTACCCAGCCGTCCACGCAATCTAAACCACCAAGCACGCATTGTTTAGTTGAAATCCAGAATCATTAACCTCTTGACGCACCTTCATGAAACACATGAGCACACGGCAACGTCGTCGCTCGATCATTCGGTACAAAATTGTACTGGCAAATAATGCAACTGGACGAAGAACAAATGCATTAGCGATTCAATCTCAACCAGGAAACGAAGAGGACTTTGACGTACGATATATCTTCGCCATGGCCACTGGTCCATCGATGTGTTGGCAGACTAGAGAGAACCTGTACAGCCATTTGCCGCCATCGCTCCTTCTTTACGTCCCCAACCTCCTCTCCTAGCCGCAGCAGCTCTTCGTACGTCATGTTGTCAGGATCAACATCACGCGAGTGGCTCGCCAAACCAGAGACCCGTCGTATTAGCCATGGCTGAACGTTGGTATTCCTGCTCTGCTGTCTCGCGAAGACGAGCTTCATATTCCTCGTACGCTGCAATATTCTACACAAACGTAAATTAAAACAGGCGTAAGCGTACAATTTCATGACCGCACAACGTGGTGTTTCCTTTACCTCTTGTTGTTGAAGGTAGCGTGCCAGCGCCAGTGAAGCTTCTTCATCAGTCTGAGTATTTGGTCGGGTCACTGACGACGAGACCGTCGGCACTGCCCGTGATGACGTAGTGGGTGAAGGTGTAGTCGGCAGCGGCGACGGATCTGACGCCCATCGATTCCTGGTGTGTCGGTGGGCACGAGGCTCAACTTCCTGCTCCAGTTCATAGCCGTAGCCATGAGCTGCTGTTCGTTCCGGGGAAGGGTGCAATCTGAGTCGGGGTCGAGTCCGTGTGCGCGGTTCACCGCTATGTGTAGTCACAGAATGCGCCGACCGTGGGGACCTATGAGAGCTCGTAGACTCTTCAGAAGGCAGAGTGTGCTGCAATGACCGATGAGTCGTAGCCGATAGCGCCGAGTGGCGCTGAAAGAATCCATCAGGCAGACGGAAGTCCAAGTGCATGCGTCTTGTCGACTCTGGAACCCTGTCACTGCTTGTTCTCCTCTGCGTCGTCTCCTCCTCTTTCTCCTCTTGGTCTGCACTGCCACGTGTCCCCATAGTCGAGGTCTCCGGCGATCCCATGGACGATCTCGGACTCTCCGCACAGATATCGTCACTGATCGATCGATTCTCCTCTTGAGAGCTGCGTAGTTGCCTGGGAATGCCATTCGCCGACCGCAGGCTGCTGTGGCGTATCGAAGTTGCCGACGAGTTGGGACTCGTGAGGTCTATCACTGCAAACTGGTCGTAGCAACACGAGCGTTAAGTCCAACGTAATGTGCCTGGATAGAAGGATCTAGGACAGTCAATACCGAGGACGTGTGCGAACTGGGCGTGGATTGGCCGCTTCCGGGCATGTCTGACGGATCTGTGGGCGTCTCGGCGCCGTCATTTCTTTTCTGTACGCAGCAGAGCGTGAGTATTTTAGCAGAAATAGTAGTGTATCAACCATTCCGACACTTTACCCCGCGTCTCCAGCTGCAGACGTGAGTAGGAGCGCTCCAGACGCACGTAGCGCCGCTTCAGCCGCGCGTACTTCTTTCGAGCATGTCGCGCTGCCCGCTCGCGCTGGTACGCGGCCTCCATCGCGCGCAGACGCTCGATCTCCCTGCGCTCCATGTCGTACTGCAATTTTTTTGAATTGGCGTCAAATTTCGCTGGTCGGTATTAGGTTCGGTAGTGAGTCGGTATGGACAGTTTGTACCATTTAGTGGGTACATGTGCGATAAATGATATACCGATGGTAGCCGGTATTTATTCGCATAGAGAGGTGTCAAAACGGCAAGATCATCAGGCGATTGATGAAGCATGGCGTGGTGCTGCTCCGGCTCAGGCTGCACGCGCCCCCTTCTCACTGAGAGGGGTGGTGGAGATATATGTACGAGTGCTTGCTGCTGCATCATGAAACTTGCATCCGAAGGCGAAAGGTATTGCACCAGGCTATCCTTGTCTGTTGGATCCCTCCATCTCAGCGGGGCCTGCGTGCCAGTGGGAACGCAGCGGTCAACTGCATTGCATCAACATCGACAGACGCAGAGGTCTTGCAAGTGTACCAGTGCAGACGTCCTCACCGACAAAATGGTGGCGCTGCCTGGTCAACAAGTGATCCGACGGCGACATTCGCCGGTTTCGTCTACACTCACACCCGTCTGCGCACCAACCTTTTAACGCCACTTCGACAACGCTTCCCCAAGTCTCCGATACGAGCCGTGTCATCCACGTTGGAGATCGCACTGCAATGGCAACAGTTCGATGCGTTCACCCCACCATTCACTTTATGTTAGCGTTGCTCCGCAGACTGGCGTCAATGGACTCGCCAGCGTCCGCGCCGCATTCTTGACCCGGAGTTGAGTTCCCATCTTCGATGCTACCCTCCACTGACAAGAGCCATTCTGCCGGTGTGAGATTCCACCGACAGCACTTGCAGCCTTTAGCCTTCAGTTGGCAAATCCTCTCGTTTTGCTGGCCCTGCATCAGCTGCAGCGTTCAGCGGCGGCGCCGACGCTTTCAGATCGAGGGCAAATGGAACCGTGTTGAATGGACCGTGGGAGCTTATCCGACGGCGAACGCCGATCGTCGCCGCAGAGCTGCAATCCCTACACTTGTCCGACGGCGGCGCGCTTGTTATGCTTGACACTGTATGGGGCGAGTGAGTGTGACACGTGCGGTCTATGCCGACGGCGCCAGGCAGCTCTATGGTGCACGGGCTCCGGAATCCTCGGACGTGGTGGTCGGTCACTTTTCCATTTGCCCTCGAGCGACTACCAAAGTTTGGACTTGCAAACTCGACTACCCACCGTCTCACCATGGCTGACGAAGGAACGTGCTGCGGGTGCGTCTCGCTAGACGGTGAGAACGAGTACGACATGGCGCTACGTCGGCTCCATCTTCATCATCTTCGTCGTGTCCGCGGCGGGTACGCTGATCCCCATTATCGCGCAGAAGATCCCGGTCTGCAACGCCAACTCGATCATCATGGAGTCCGTCAGCGCCTTTGCGTACGGCGTGGTCATCGCCACGGGTCTCATCCACATGATCAACGAAGGTATTGAGAAGCTCAGCAACGAGTGTCTCGGTTCCATCGTCGAGGAATACGGGAGTCTCGGCCTGGCGTTCGTGCTGATCACGCTCGTGGTCATGCACCTGATCGAGTGCGAGAGCTCCGTCTTCTTCGGCAACCAGGGATCACTGCTCCACGGCCATGGCCACGCTCACGGTCACACCCCGGAGGCCATCATGCAGGAACCTGTCGGCACACCGGACGGAGCGCTGACCCCGCAGACGACGGATTACCACGAGAAGGGTATCGACCACGCTGCGCACGACTCCAAGATCCGCCGCAAGATCGCCACGATCATCTTCGAGGCCGGTGTCATCTTCCACTCTGTCATCATCGGTCTCGACCTGGCCGTGACCACGGGCTCGCAGTTCAAGACGCTGCTCGCCGCCTTGTGCTTCCACCAGTTCTTCGAAGGTATCGCCATCGGCACGTCCGCGTTGGGCTCCCTCGAGAGCAAGAGCAAGCTCTTCATGGTCAACTTTGCGTTCGCGATCACGACCCCGATCGGCCAGGTGATCGGTATTGCCATCCGTACCACGTACTCAGACTCATCCACCACGGCCCTGTGGGTGCAGGGCATCCTGGACTGCGTGGCCGGCGGCATCCTGCTGTACACGGGCCTCGTCGAGCTGCTGACGTACAACATGACCACCAACCACCAGTTCCTGTCTCGCTCGGCCGCGCAGCGCTTCTCCATTTACTTTTGCCTGTGGTTGGGCGCCGGCCTCATGGCGCTCATCGGCAAGTGGGCTTAAGTTATGTAGACACCACCGTCACCAGCCAGCTACTCCTGCAGGCGTACAGTTGCTAAACACAAAATTTGTCAGTTTGGAAATAATCGAAAGAGAATGAACGCCTCACCTTTCGTCGACGTCGAGATACCGTGTTCGATGGATGTGTTTGTCATGCCGGCGAACGGCTTCGAATCGTATGTCCAAGTCACGTCGCCTGCGTTCGTCTACACTTTGCAGGAAGATCATCACGGCACGCGACACATCTAGAAATGCCGTCTTGGATCTGGATCAATAGTCTAGAACTGTTTTGGACCGCGATCTTTCGTCGCGGATCCGTCGATCATGCTGCTGGAGCTGGCGGACGAGCGTGTGGCGAACCTGGCGGTGGCTGTCGTGTGTTGGTCGATGCTGTGGGCGCTCGTGCTGATCTCCGTGCCGGCGGGGAGCGCGGCCGCAACCACATCATCACGCTGAACGCTGCGCACGGGGTGGTCTCCACGCTCGCGTCGATGACCACGCTCTACTTCTCTCTGGACACGACCGTCTCGGTGGCTTCGTCGCTCGCCTTCTTCCTCGTGGACCTGGTGGCGATGGTGAACGCCGACGGCCTGGCTCGGCTGGCGACGCTGCGGAGATCGCGCCTCATGGACTACGGCCACCACCTGCTCGGACTCTACTGGGGCGTCGTGTTCTTCGCCAAGGAGAAGACCATGTGCGACGCCTCGTTCGGCAACCCGTACGTGTGGATACAGACCAACGAGGTGAGCACGGGCTTCTACAACTGGTACAGGCTCACGGACAGCGTGCTGGCGGGCGTCTTCGCCAGCTCCTTCTTCCTGTCGCGCGTGGTGTTCAACACGCTGTACCTCGTCCCGCGCATCGCCAGCAACTGCCAGCAGCTTTATCTGCTGGCCTGCGCGCCCTTCTTCCTGCTGCAGTACGCCTGGTTCTACATGATCGCCAGCAAGCTCGTCTCGGGCACGCCAAGCAAGACCTCCACGACGCTGCAGCAAGCGGACGTCGGAACGACCCAGGTGGAAACGAAGAAGAGCATCTGAAATCTGCGAAAATTCGCTAAAATAGGCGCCCCTCCGGTTACGAACATAGCGTGGTAAAGAATGTTGAGTTCTTCACGTTAAAAGACCGCAGAAGAGCGGCGTTGCCACTCACTCAGTCTGTAGTAGCTCGACGGAGCATTAGTACTAATCCCCAAGGCGATCAATGCAGACTGGATGTTAGAATCCCATTTTCCGAGCGGTTCCGGTCGCTCCTGCGAATGTGTATATTACTCGACCACTAAAGCGAGGTCGTAGCATAGCCGATCCGCCTATCTTTTCGAAGCGCTCTCTAATTTCTTCGACAAAACGTCGTCCCATTTGCGAAATGCACGAGCAGCAGCGGTAAGAAGTCTTCTTGCTATCGAGTGTGTTGCGTCCTCCAAGCAGTCCTCTTGACCGCGCACTGTCCGTGACTAATGCACCACAGGTCGGGCGATCGCCGGGAGCGCGGCGCGGAGCCAGCTGAGCGCGGCGACGCCCCGCGAGTGCCGCCACTGCTGCCGAGTCGCGGCGGTCTGTCGGACGACCGCGCGGCGCAGGGCCTGCTGGGCCTGCTGGCCACCCGCCGACAAGCAACTGCCGCTTTTGGACCAGTACGAGCTGCAGCGGCGCCGTCAGCAGCTGCCGGGAAGCGCCAGACCCGTCATGTCCCTCGAGGCCGCCGCTAGCGCCATGCACCCACTGCAACGACAAAGTCCGGCGCGTGGTCAGGACAAGCAGCAGGACAGAGAGGACAGAGGCCCGCTGGCCTCACCTCTAGTGTCCTTCTTAGGACGGGGAAATCAGGATCACCCAGGATGTCGGACAACGTGACGTCGCCCCGATCCGTGTGGGAAGAGAGCCCGACCAACGAGCGGCTGGACCCCACCGCCAGTCCGCGGCATATTACCATGCCAAGCCGACTGGTCCTGACGCCACCTACGACGTCTTCGTGGCGTATACACAGCTTGCTGTCGCCGGATCCGACCACGAGCGGCCAGAAAAGAAGAACTCCGCCCTCGGCAGGGTCCGACGTCACTGCGGAGGCTGCTAAGCGACCTCGACTCGCACGCCACGTGTCGTCGCAGTGGAGACAGGAGCTGTCACCCCGAGACCGCGCCAAGACCCGCGAGAGGATTATGCGTAGCCTGCATGTGCAGTGTCAGGGAGACTACGAGAAACTCTTGCTGGTACTCTCAACGATGGAGGAGGAGCTTCTGCACATTAAGACGACCTCGAGCGAGTTCTACTTTCAGCAGGCTTTTGAGCTCAGCGACCTGATCGAGCACGCCACGCTCGAACGTTAACTAGCTTCTACGGGGGTTGATTGTGTACAGGTTGAGAATTGCGGCGTGGAGAAGCAGCTCAGACCCTCGATGAGTATATACCAAGACATGACGCTAGCGTCGTCGGGAACGCAGCGCAGTATGACCGAGAAAAATGACGCTGGCGTCGTTGGAAACGTTGCGCCATGGGATGGAAAAATTGCAAGGACTAAATAAAGCGTGCATTAAAGACTTAGATGTGAATAAAGCTGGTTGGACTGCGTCGTGAATGATCCGTGAGAGGCCATTCTTTGGTGAAGGGACGTCGATTAGATACCGTCGAAGGTGGCGAGTATGCAGCTGCGGGACATCCGGGAAATGGGCGAAGCGATGACACGAGCGAGGGAGCTGTGCCAGGAATCGCAGTACGAGCGAGGTCTGGCGCTCTACCAGTCGACGCTGCAAAAGTTGAGCCATTTCATCCGCCGGATGACCAAGATGGCGGAACGCCAGCCGTGGCTGCAGGCAAGTCTTGTGCTTGGGATCCTCAGTAACTACTGCCGCTGATATTGTGCCTGCAGATACAGATTGAGCTGGAAAACGAGTTGAGTCTCATCACCGACTACGTGGAGCTCACGCAAGCGTTCAAAATCCCCCTGGGGCTGCAATAGCTCGCATCCATCCGCAAGCAGAAATCGCAGCTTCTCCTCGATGGGAGGTTTGCACTCCGCCAACTCCACGACTACCAAATCCGACGGTGCGTTTGGCAGCTGTAGGTTGACATTACCCTTTACTAATGTCAGCATGCTTTGTTTGCATTCGTAGTCTGAAGACGCTCGAGACCCAGTGTGGGCGCCGCCATCGCCTGACAAACTGCCAAACCGCTACCGCGGTGCTCCTTCCGCTCGTGCACCACCGTCATGGGCCAACGACAACAACGGCAACAACAATAACAACCACCGGAACAAGTACGAAGCGTGCACTCGTCTACTATTGAAGAAGTAAGACTAACAAGTTGCACTGCTTGATGAAGTCGTGTAGGTAGACTAAAATCCAAGCCAGGTAATGGCGCGGGGGCACGAGGCGGTGGACCAAGTGGGCCTTCGGGTCGACGTACTCCTGGTGAAGACCAACGACGCCAGCCACCTCGAAGAGGTGGAGCTAAAGGACCAACTGGTGCTTCCCTGCAAGACCAAATAGAGATGGAGGGCTGAAGGCTGCAAGAAAAGATAATGAGCGTGCACGAGATCGTGCTAACAACGGCGAAAAGCTAAAGTATTCCGAGATGGCTCGGGAAGAAGGTTGGGTAGATCTCGAGCTCATCGAGATGATCGAGCGCGACATCGTTGACTCGGCGCCGTCGATAAGCTTCGAACAGATTGCCGGTCTGGAACACACGAAACAATTGCTGCAAGAAGCGGTAATGCTGCCGCAGATTGCCCCGCACCTGTTCAAAGACGGTCTGTTGAAACCGTGCAACGGCGTGCTCATGTTTGGCCCGCCAGGAACCGGAAAAACGCTGCTCGCTAAAGCCGTGGCCAACGTCTGCAAGTCGACGTTTTTCAACGTTTCGGCATCAACTCTTGCTTCCAAGTACCGAGGCGAATCCGAGCGCATGGTGCGCATCCTGTTCGACATGGCGCGGTACTATTCGCCGTCCATTATTTTCATGGACGAGATCGATGCCATTGCCGGCGCTCGTGGTGGTGCACAGGAGCACGAATCCAGTCGCCGGTAAGTTTTCTTCTGTTTGGTTTTCGTGCTTCATAGCTAACGTTTTGTGGCTGTTAGTGTGAAAACAGAGTTGCTCGTTCAAATCAACGGGGTGTCCTCCGGCGATCCAGCAGACCCTGGTAACCGTGTGATGGTGCTGGCAGCTACGAATTTACCGTGGGAACTGGATGAAGCGATGCGTCGTCGACTTACCAAGCGTGTTTGTAAGTATTCGTCGCCAACGTAACTTGTTGGAATGGAGACCACACTAACATACTTTTTCTGAGTAGATATCCCTCTGCCTGAAGCCGAAGGACGTCTCCAGCTCTTCAAGATCAATCTCGAAAAGGTGGACGTGGCGTCCGACGTCGACTTTGACAATCTCGTCGCTAAAACCTCGGTATGTTGCAGCTGGCAATCTTTGTTCCGACTGAAAAGTTAATCTCTTTTCGTGATAGGGATACAGCGGCGACGACATTTGCGGCTTGTGTGATACAGCCAAGATGATGCCTGTGAAGCGGTTGTACACGCCCGAGGTCTTGAAAGAGCTGCATCGCAAACAACAGGAAGGAGCGTCTGACGAAGAACTGAAAGCCCACGAGAAGAATGCGCTCGAGATCACCTGGACGGACTTTCAGACGGCGCTGGAGAACGTATCGAAATCCGTAGGACAGGATCAACTCGAGCGGTTTGTCAAGTGGGAAGAAGAGTTTGGGTCGAAATGAAAGCAAAGAAGGCGTTGTCCGTTGACGCGGTCGATGTCGTTTATGTGGCCTAGCAATATATCGGATCCCCTACGTTTTGGCTCAGTTTCAAAACCAGTGCGGCGCATGCTCGGGAAGATGTCGGAGGAACTTCGCTACTACGCTCGCTCGGATCGCCACCTGCAGGCTCTGCAGACGTGGCTGGAGATTGCCAAGCCCTCGTACCCTGCGGCTGTGGCAACTGCAGCTGACGCCGTACAGACCAAGCTCTTCCCGCAGCTCAAGACGGAGAGTCTGGGCGGTGTCGTGCTGTTCAGCCCCTCGCTGCCCTCGACGCAGACGCTGCTGCACGAGACCCTGAAGCCTTCAGCTCCTGCCGGTCTGCTATGCTTCGCGGAGCAGCAAGTGAGCGGCCGTGGCCGCGGATCCAACACGTGGGCGTCTCCCGAAGGCTGCCTCACCTTCTCGTTCCAGAGCGACTTCACCGACGGCAATACGCTGCCCTTCGTGCAGTACCTTGTCTCATTGGCCATCATCAAGGCGGTGGAGGCTGTACACGCGGCTAGCACCACGTCTGTGGAAGGCACTGCCAGTGCTGTACGCATCAAATGGCCCAACGACATCTACGCCAACAAGGTCAAGATCGGAGGCATCTTGTGCCAGTCTGAGTACCGGGATGGCAAATTCAGCGTCACCACCGGTGCGTTCATTAGAGGGGATAATGGTAACCGTGTGCTAATTGCTGTCTTGAAGGTATCGGCCTCAACATCTCGAACCGGTCGCCGACGATCTGTCTGCAGGACATCTTGGGCTCGGAGCAGAACCCTTGCACCGTCACCAAGTACGCTGGAGTCTCCCTTACATTTCGGAAGGAGTTTGTTTGTTGACACTACTTTGATGCTGCAGGGAGGAGTTCCTAGCTGCATTCTGCAACGCGTATGAGCCCATGGAGAAGCTGTTTATCGAGGAAGGATTCGAGCCGTTCATGAAGGAGTATCTGGCGCGGTGGTTGCACACCGACCAGGTGGTTCAGGTCGCGAGCGGCGACGATGCTAACGGAAAGAAGGTGCCGGCGGTGATCAAGGGACTGACCAACACGGGCTGTCTCCTGGCGGAGTCTGATGGCTCTCGCTTCGAGCTGTACCCCGATGGAAACTCGTTTGACTTCCTGTCGGGCTTGCTGAAGCGCAAGTTGTAGGTCAGTAGATACGGGAACGCTGCAGTTAAAACTGTCGATGTCTGCTAACTGTTGGGCTCTTCATTACGTCGCACCATGCTCTCAATCTATGACTACTTAGTCGAAGCGCATGAAGGACGTCGAGGCCGGGTCCACGTACTTGATGTCCAGCGTGTAGCTCGGACCCATCGTAGAGCTCAAGTGAGCAGCCTGCACACAATGAAACGAAACAATCAGCGTACGTCCTGCAACATCACTCTACCCACACAAGCCGTACCTTAATGTACTTGCCCTTGGCACCCTCCGGCTTGGCGTCACTGAGTGCAACCATGAATGCGCGCACGTTCTCCAGCAGGGCCTCCTCCGAGAAGCTAACCTTGCCGATACCGGCGTGAATGATGCCCTTCTTCTCTGCGCGGAACTCCACCTGTCCGCCGCGAGCAGCAGCAATGGCCTCGCCCACTTCCTGCGTCACCGTTCCGAGCTTGGGATTGGGCATGAGGCCACGCGGGCCGAGAATCCGAGCCACTCGGCCCACCAGCGCCATCACATCGGGCGTGGCGATGCAGCGATCAAAGTCCAGCTTGCCGCTTTGCACCTGCTCTACCAGGTCCTCGGCTCCGACGATCGTCGCGCCAGCAGCCTTAGCCTCCTCGGCCTTGGGGCCGCGCGCGAACACGGCGACGCGTACCTGCTTGCCCGTACCGTTAGGTAGGCTCACCACGCCACGCACGCTCTGGTTCGGCTTGCGCGGGTCCACTCCCAATTGAATAGCCAAATCCACAGTCTGCAACAGCATCCAGCAGCGTTAGAATATAGTCCGTAGCCTCAATAGATCAATTGCTGCGTCACCTCGTCGAACTTGAGCTGCTTCTGGGCCTTGCACCGGCTCACGGCCGTCTGGACGTCGATTGCCGGCTATAAGATAGCATCAAAGCACCGATAAACCGTTGGAATCGTTAGTGGTTGCAGTGCTAAATGACTTGGGATCGGATGTCATACTTTGGCGGCATTCGAGCGACGCGGCACGAGGCCAAGAGCTGTGGGGAGCGAGTGGGCACGCTGGGCGTCTCCAGCGTGGAGGACGCGCGCACCCAGCACGACGTGGCGCGCTTGATGGTGCTCGAGGTAGGGACCAGCACGCGCATGACGGAGACGATGCTTGGAGCGTGCGGCTGTCGATTGATGGTCGTGCCAAGTATGCGGAATTACAATTCGTAGGTGGATTTATATAATTTTGAGGTGGTTTTATGATTCTGATTCCAGAATCAGTTTTTGACACGTTGCCAACATGAAGGTGGCAGCCTTTCCGCTGCTCTTGACGGCGGCTACGGGCGTGTGCACCGCTGCTGGAGCGGAGATCGCGGGCGGCGCAATTTGTAGCAGTCTTAACGGACCGTTCTGCAGCGGCGTGGCGACTGGATTCAAGAGGGCACCGCTACACGCGGCACTTAACCTCGACGTTGATGAAGAGGTACTGGCTACTATGATGCTGCGACTCTTTTCTTAGGGCATGTGGGCTAAATTATAGTATGACGGTTCTCTGGCCTTTAATGTGCGTTCATTTCTAGGTGATGTCGGCGCTAGAGACGGAGAAGAGCTTAAAAATCGAAAAAGTGCTCAAGCAGTACGAGATGCAGGAGGTGGCAGTCGATACAGCTATGTCCGACCTGCAGGAGGCTGTGTTGGACATTGAGATGCTGCTGGATGAGAGTCTAGCGCTGCTTAGTGAGATGGACGACGACGATGACGCTGAGAGTCCGATGGCTGGGACATTCGCGTTCAGCAGCGAAGGCGGCGCCTTCGAGTTGCTCGAGAAAATGAACGGCGACGAGTTGAAGGTGTGTCCTTACGTGGTTGCCTACCAAAGAGCAAGTTTTAGATCTATGCTGACGCGGGTTTTCGTTGACAGGAATTTTTGAGACGGCGCTGAACGAGGTGCAGCAAACAGTTGAGGCGGCATTGCAGGAGTTGTCGCCGGACGCTGCTCAAGGTGTCCGCACGTCGACTCGACAACTGAAGGAGTTGGAGGACTACTCGACGTACATTCCAACGACTCGATGAGTCACAACTCGCCAACATCCGCTACAAGTTCGCGAACCACAGACTTGTTGAGCTCCAGCAGACATTCGAGCGACTTGTGATCGCCCGAACGGCGCAGGATCGACAGATAGCGTTCGAAACCATGGTGTTCCAGTTCCAGTTAGCTCAGGAAGAGGCACTTGCCAAAGAGGAGGCTGAGAATGCGGACGCAGAGGCTTCCACAGCAGCAATCAGCGACTCCACCGAGTAGAGTTGGGATCAGATAATTTTGACCAATGGAATCAGATCTGTAGTATTGGTAGCAGATCTCGATCGCGATGGCAGGACGCGGCGGCCGCGGCTTCCAGATGTCGGACGGGGACTGGGCCTGCCCCAATCCTGGGTAGGCTCCGCTGCCCTCTGTGCAATGCGTCTTCAACACTCACACGTCGCTCTGTAGCTGCTCCAACATCAACTTTGCCCGACGCAACACTTGCAATCGCTGCCAGACCCCTCGACTTGAAGGAGCGAATGGCGAGCAGTCCAAGCCGAAGGGTGCGGACTTCCGCGGTCCTCCAGGACTCTTCCAACCTGGAGATTGGACATGTAACACGTACGTAAAGATAGGGAGAGCTAGAGATGATTCAGGGACTAAGAGACGGGTGCTGCAGATGTGGGAATGTCAATTGGGAGCGACGGACCGAGTGTAATATGTGCAAGAGCTCCAAGCCAGGCATGGCCGGAGCGGTGAGAGACAAAGTAGTAATTGCCTGTGGTGAAGTTAAACTGACGTATTACGCTGCAGGATGAAAAGCGCGATGGAATTGGTGGCGGATTCAACGAACGTCAACAGCGGTAAATTGGAATTACTGCTTACTATAAGATGTGGTGACTAAATGGTGATATTGTGTTGCAAATTCAGTGTTGCGTCGGCCAAGACGGAGGTTGGAGACGACGGATACGACGATTTTGGCATGAAGAAGAAGGTGAGATGATGTTAGAATCGACGTGTTGAACGGCCTGATTTTTAACGATGCCATATTGCAGAAAGTAAAAGCTTCCAAGGCAGAACGCGAGGCGGCCGCACTCGCTCGACTTCAGCAATCGTACAGTGCGATCTACCAGCCACCGCAAAGCGCCACAGAAGCTGTGACCCGCTCAGAGCCAACGCCAGAGAAACGTACATCTGCTGTTGCTGATGCGACGGAGAAGAAGAATCTGCAAGAAAGCCTTGAACAGGACAAGCGGCGACGTAGTCGATCACCTGCTCGGAAACCTGAAACTTCATCAAGTAGACGTAGTAGGAGTCGAGAGCGACGACGACGCAGCCCCAGTCGCGAGAGGAGTCGCCGAGACCGCAGTCCAGTTGGACGTTCACGCGGGAGTGAACGCCGCCGACGTAGTCGTAGTCGCGAACGAGACCGAGGCCGACACCGGCGATAGAGCTGATGCAACTTCAAGACAAGCGTTGAGCGTCGAAGCTGATGTAAAATTTCTGACCTGTTGTTCATTTATCCGTCCAAGCAGACTACTCTGAGGAAGGACGCGGAGCAACCTAAAATGCACGACGCACACACCTCCCTTTCATACTTGGACTTCCTTGAATGGATATCTGCCACCAAATGATCGACCTAACTCTGGGGGAGAAACGGGGGCGCTCTGGGGCAGAGTTCCGCGAGCACGGTCGACGATGCCCTTAACATATACGGGCGAAACCTCAAACAGGTTCTTCAGGATGATGTCTGGAATGTTGAAGCTCTTGTTGCGCTCGTCATCGTCCTTCTCCATGTCCACCTTAACGGACCACAGCAGCAGGCATCCGGATCCGGTACTGTCGCTGAAGTTGCGCAATGACACTCTGTACAAGTAGAACAAAACGCACAGGTTAGAACGTTTGTACCGAGGCAAGTATGACTGCATACAAACAAACGTACGCAGTGGTGGTGTTGCGGCGAATGTGTTCCGAGGCCTTGGGGTGGTTCGGATCATCCTTGACGGTTCTCGAAATCAAGGTCGAGCTGCCATCAGCGTTGTCGCGCTTCTGGTTCACTGTAAGGGCTTCCTCCTTCATGATACCGCCCCCACAGCTCCGTCGTTCGACATAGTGAGGTTGACCACTCGGCGAATGTACTTCGTGTTGGTGTCCACTTCCTCCAGCAGCTCGGCAGTGTCCATGAACGGAAAGTTCTTTTCGAAAGCGGCGTCACCAAGACATGACCAGAGATCGTTCATGACCACGGCGGAGTCGCAATTGTACAGGTGGTGACGGAAGAAGATGCCCAGCTCGTTCTTGCCCATTTCGTACTGCACTTGCAGACCGAAGTACGTCATAGTCGACGTCTTAGGGTTGCGGAAAGCCGTCTCGCACTGCGTGAGCTGCTTGTCAGCGATGCTCATGGCCTCTGTTGCCTGCTCAAGCAACCGGTCACGGAATGATCCCGACTGCAGCTGCAGCACCGACGGAGCCGCTGAAATCGTGTTGGAGAGCGCCGCCGGCGTCGAAGAAGCCGACGACGACGAGTTGAGAATCATATCCAGCGACGGCATCTGTAGATCAACAAAACAGAGTTAGTATACGTCCACGAGCACAACCAGCAGGTACTACAAAACGCACATTAAGCAGTGGCTGCTTGGTGAAGTAGTCCTGCAGTCTCTGGATGAATTTCATCTGCTCCATCAGCGTCTTGCGCAGAACTCGTTCTCCTGATCCACGCGGGCGCGGATCTCGGCGTGCTGCTCGGCCTCCTGCTTCCAGCCCAGCTCCGTGTTGTGCTCGGACGGCTCGGAAGACTGTAGCACCTCGATTTGCTCCTTGAGGTCCTTGACCTTCGCTCGCAGTGCGATCAGCTCGTCTTTCTGGCGCTGCCTGTGTTTACGGGCGGCCTTGGCGATCTGCGCGCGGCGCTTTGCCTTGGGGTCCTCGTACTCCTCGGGGCCTTGTGGCCGTCCTCTTCAGCATCGCCGTTCGAGCTGGGTGCTTTGCGTTTCTTGGTAGTCGTCTTCGACTTGGTCTTGGGGGCCGGAGTTTCCGCCGGGGCTGCGGCCGAGGTGGTGATGGTGGCGGTGGACGCCGCCATCATGGAGGTCTGGCCCGCGCCGCCCAGTCCTGGGAACATGGGCTGGCCGGCAGCCATGAGCGGGTTCATGCGGCCGCCGTGGATGGGGGCCAGGCCGTTGGCGCTGCCCGGTTGCAGTCCGGGCATCGATAGCCCCATACTCATTCCCATGGACATGCCCATGCCGTTGCTGACGGGCAGCTGCGGCGGCGCCATGCCGAGAGTGCGCGCCGGCGCCGGCTTGCAGAGCGGCCGTGAGGCTGTTGGGCGGTGTCGGGAGCGGCGACGAGCCCGTGGCGCTGCCGTTGCTGCGGGTGTTGGCCTCGCGAAGCAGGTTGTGGAAGGACTCCATGGTGGTCGTCGTCAGGAAGCAAGCGAGGTCTTGGTGATTACGGAGGGCGTGCCGCGCGGCCAAGGGGTTTACGTAAGCGGCGGATTCTCAACTGAAGGCGAGCCAGTCGAGCGCGTGAGGGCGAAAGAGGGTACGATCGGAAACGAGGCTTTGCCCTAGGGCTACAGGTTGCCCAAATGTGAGCTTGGAATTTGTATACCGGCGGCGTAAATGGACGCGAGGCCATCACGATGACTGTTTTTAAAACGAGTTGAATTCCTCATTACCCATTTGGGGAGAGGAGACCGGACTATCAGCCAATCATATCATATCAGGCCCGGCTATACACGATGCAAGCAACTGATACTTTGCGACAAGTTTCAAATTGCATCTTATCATAAAAACACATTTAAACTACATTTATAGATTTTCAGCATGGCTACATTGACATTTGCACCAGTCAACAGCGACTTCCGACCACCATGGAGACGACTTGCGCGGCGACGTCGGCGGACGGCCCGCCGCGCTTCTCGGGCCACAAGTCCTCGGACGCAACGAAGCCGTGCTGCAGCAATGGGAGCTGCAACGACAACCAGATCGTGACCAAACCCAAGCGTAAGCCGTCGGCTGCAGCACTGCGACGACGCATGGCCAACCAGATCCCGGACGAGATCGCCAAGGACCCGGAGCTGACCAAGGCCATCGAGCAGCTGCCGTGGAACTACAACTTTGAGCTCCGCAAGACGGTGTGGCGCGTGCGCCAGGCCGGCGCCAAGCGTGTGGCGCTGCAGTTCCCAGAGGGCCTGCTGCTCTACGCCTGCGTCATCTCGGACATCATCGAGCGCTTCACCGGCGCCGACAGCATCATCCTGGGAGACGTGCGTTGGCACACATGTATCTAATTATTGTACAGGATATTGACTCTTTGCATGACGTTGTCCTGCAGGTTACTTGCTTGCTGCGTGGACGACTTGACGGCGTTGGCGCTCGGCGCAGACTTCATGGTGCACTACGGGCACAGTTGCTTGGTGCCGATCAACATCACGACCATCAAGATGTTGTATGTGTTTGTGGACATTGCCATTGACGTCGAGCATGTAAGGAGTCGTGTGATACCATCATCCAGCTGTCAAGCACCAATCTCACGCCGATGTTGTTTTTGTTTTTCATTGTCGCTGTTGAGCAGCTCATCGAGTGCATGAAGTTGACCTTCACCCCGGATACGAAGTTGGCTCTGATGGGGACGATCCAGTTCAGCAGCTCGGTGCATCTCGTGTCGAACAAGCTCAAGGATTACTTTACTACGAGCTTGGTCGTGCCCCAGGTGAAGCCGCTGTCACCAGGAGAGGTGCTAGGCTGCACGTCCCCCATTATTGAAGGTGTCGATGCACTGGTCTTTATCGCCGATGGTCGCTTCCATCTCGAGGTGCGCGAGGCAGCCTGAAATTCTTATTTGTTCACATGTCTAACCTATCGCCTTGATATCTCGGTAGTCGGCGATGATCATGAATCCGAAGTTGAAGGCGTATCGCTACGATCCGTACCCCAAAATGTTGACGATCGAAAAGTACGACCTGCCGCAGATGATGTCAATCCGCCGGGCTGCCATCGACAAAGCCAAGACGGCCAAGAAATTTGGCATTGTGTTGGGGACGCTTGGACGACAAGGAAACCCCCTCATTCTCGACCACGTTAAGCAGCTGCTCGAAGACAACGGCAAGGAGTATTTTGTTCTTTTGCTGTCCGAACTTTTCCCCGACAAGGTAAACTGTTCTGTACTTTGTGTTTTGGAGATCGACGATGACTCATCGCTTCATTTATTTGACATGGATAGCTCGCGAGATTTGAAGATGTTGATGCATGGATCCAGATTGCTTGTCCGCGACTTTCGATCGACTGGGGCTACGCGTTCCCGAAGGTAAGCAAATTGGTTACGAGGGAATCTACGTGGCTTTTCAATGAGCTAATGGTGTTTTGGCATTACGAAATGTATAGCCGTTGCTGACGGCGTACGAGGTGGAAGTGTGTCTCGACCAAACGCAGTGGAAGGAGGGATCTTATCCGATGGACTTCTACGCTAAAGGTAGTGGTCCTTGGACGAACTATCACGATCGGAAGAAGCAAGTAGAAGCATAAACGGCTACACACTGTGTGCAATTGATTTTATGCTTTGCATTGATTAATTGTCCTCAGACTCTTCCTTCGAGCTAAGCCTTCTGCCTCCCGTACTCTTATGCAACCACTATAAGCACATCTAAGGTTTGTAAGTGCTTTCCGTGTTTCTGACAGCCTCAATCCTCGTGGGCTCGAGTAGTACTGAAACAAAACGGCGTTAGCTCTCGGAAGTCAGCCGTAAATTGGATAATACGGATTACCTTGGGCTAAGTACTTGCTCTGCAGGAGGGCTGTTCAGCCCCGAGTGTTGGGGCGACTTGATAGGGCTACGTGGTGCGTCTGGGTGATTTTGAGGATTTCCTACAAAGAAAACAATGTAAGACTCTTGCTGCTCGGTGAACACGTCATACCATCACTTACTCAAAAATGAGCTCCTTCAGCCGGGTCTCGGTAAGGTCCTCCTTTTCGAAGTCGAAGCTGAATGAGCTGTCTGCAACCGGTTCGTCCTCCAGGTTGTGCAAAGTAGCCAGATACGGATGTTCCAGCGCTTGCTCCACGGAAATCCGTTTGACTGGGTCGAATACCAGCATGCGCTGCAGCAGATCAATGGCATCTGGCGTTGCCTTCGGAAAGAGTTTCCCAAACGGAATTCCGGGACGCATGGGCTGGTTCTTCATAAACCTCTTAGCTCTCTCGCTGACAACAAAGTGCAAGTCCTCCTCCTGAGGCGTTCCGATCTTGTCACAGATAATCTGCAACTGATGAATGTAATCGTCGCCCGGGAAAAGAGGTGTTCTACCAAGCAGCTCGGCAAAAATGCACCCCGTCGACCAAATGTCGATCGCCTTCGTGTACTCTCTCGACGACAGCATGATTTCTGGTGCTCGGTACCAACGAGTGACAACATACTCCGTGAGCTCCATGTTATCTTCCTCCGGTGTGACGCCTCGCGAAAGTCCAAAGTCACACACTTTCAAGTCGCAGTTGGAGTTGAGCAGCAGGTTGGAAGGTTTCAAGTCGCGGTGGAGCACATTGGCTGAGTGGATGTACTTTAGCGCTCGTAGGATCTGGTACAGGAAATATTGCACGTGGTCGTCCGTTAGCGGCTGTCGTGAGTAGATGATCCGGTGCAGATCCGTCTCCATGAGGTCTGCGATGATGTACACATCGTCGAACTGCGCCAGCGACGGCGGTGGCAGCAAGTCGACGATCGTGATGACGTTTTCGTGATCGAAATGCTGCAGCAGCTTTATCTCTCGCAAAATGCGCTTTGCATCCACGAGGTCCTCAAAGGCCCTCGATATCTTCTTCACAGCCACCTTTTCATTCGTCTCGGTGTTTTCAGCCGAGCTACAGATAATCAAGGGTTAGGAAACACTGGGAATACCAGCTCCAGCTTCGCTTTTCTTACATGACGACCCCGTAGGCTCCACGACCAATGACCTTGATAAATTTGTACTTTTCGTCGATCTGGAAGTTTGTGCCTGCGACCACAAAGAGTACGTGCCCGGCCGGGCTGGAACGGAAGAGATTGTGGCGCTCGCCTTGCGCGTTGCGCTCACTGCGTCGCTTGCTCCCACAGGTGCCGCAGTTTCTGTGGGGCCAGCACTTTGCTGCTCATCTGCCACTCCAGGAACAATTCTCGACGCCGACGTTGGCGGCGATCGGGCCGATTTCAAAGGCGACGAGGGCGTCCCCGTCGGCGTGTAGCTTGCCATGTGTTAGCGATCTTCTGTCGTCTCTTCTTCTTCCTCGGCCCAAGTACACGCTGCGAGCAGCTTTCTCTCGATTAATAACTCGCCCAGATGAGGCCTTTCCGGGGCCATGCGGAAACGACTCAGCACGCTCCATCAGCGGCCGAAAATAGGCGCGTCAAGCAGCAACGGACGGGATCCGATCCACGGCGGAGCCTGTCACAACGGCGAAGGGCGCAAGCCGTTGACACCGAGATCGGCTGCAGAAGGCGAATGGACATCTGGCGTTGTCCTGAAAGCCCGCAGCTCGTCCAGATCTTGCCGCTTCAACTTGCCTCTTATTTTTATTGAATCTGGCTTTTTGATTGGGTAATATTTATCCCCATTGGAGTGCCATGTCACTATTACGAGAGCTTCCCCTACGATCTTTTCATTCCGAAGGAGAAGGCGAACCATGGGGCAGGGACAGAGCGGACTGCCGCGCCAGACGCGCGAGGAGGCGGCCAAGAAGAAGGAGGACGCGGCCAAGCAGAAGAAGAAGAAGTTCGAGCCGCGCGGCGCGCCATGACGCGCAAGCGCCGCAAGAAAAAGGCCCGGCGGCCGCCGTGCGCATCCCGACCGTGTACCCGACGGCCAAGTGCAAACTGCGCCTGCTCAAGATGGAGCGCATCAAGGACTTTCTGCTGATGGAGCAGGAGTTCATCCAGAACCAGGAGGTCATGAAGCCCAAGCAGGAGAAGGACGAAGAGGAACGCTCCAAGGTGGACGACCTGCGTGGCACCCCCATGGGCGTCGGCACGCTCGAGGAGATGATCGACGACAACCACGCCATCGTGTCCTCCTCGGTGGGGCCCGAGTACTACGTGGGCGTCATGTCCTTCGTCAACCAGGACATGCTGGAGCCTGGTTGCTCCGTGCTGCTGCACAACAAGGTGATGTCGGTCGTAGGCATCCTGGCGGACGATACAGACCCCATGGTGAGCGTCATGAAGGTGGATAAAGCTCCTTGGAGTCGTACGCAGACATTGGCGGTCTAGAGTCGCAGATCCAGGAGATTAAGGAGGCGGTGGAGCTGCCACTGACCCACCCGGAGCTCTACGAAGGTATCGGTATCCGTCCACCCAAGGGTGTCATTTTGTATGGCGAACCGGGTACGGGTAAGACGTTGTTGGCTAAAGCAGTGGCCAACCAGACGTCCGCCACGTTCCTGCGGATCGTCGGCTCGGAACTGATTCAGAAGTACCTGGGAGATGGCCCCAAACTTGTGCGTGAGATGTTCCGCGTGGCTGACGCGCCGTCGATTGTGTTTATCGATGAGATTGATGCAGTGGGTAGCAAGCGTTACGACTCGAGCAGCGGTGGAACCCGCGAAATTCAACGTACGATGTTGGAGCTGCTAAACCAACTGGACGGTTTTGACGAGCGCGGAGATGTCAAGGTGATTATGGCGACGAACGCCATTGAAAGCCTCGACCCTGCGCTTATCCGTCCGGGACGTATCGACAGAAAGGTAAGGGAGAAAATGTGTGGCCTTTCAGTTGAGTTTAGTGGCTTAACTTTGGACTGTTGTGTTTGTAGATTGAGTTCCCGCTGCCGGACATCAAGACAAAGCGCCGTATCTTTGGCATCCACACAGGCCGCATGAGTCTGGCGGATGACGTGGATCTGGAAGAGTTTGTGATGTCCAAGGACGAGCTGTCAGGCGCCGATATTAAGGCAGTGTGCACAGAGGCTGGTCTATTGGCTCTGCGCGAACGCCGTATGCGTGTCACGCAGTCGGATTTCCGAAAGGCGAAGGAGAAAGCGCTTTACAAGAAGAAGGCCAACATCCCCGAAGGACTCTATCTATAACTACATAGAGACGTCGGCGCTGCAGGAGAACTGGATAGGTTTTCTCCTGCTGAGAAGCAGAGTCCACACGAAATGCCAGCAGATTTACGCTCTTGGATCGATGTGAGTTCAACTTTACTTACTTTTCTTATTGACTTGGACTTTATCTACAGGCACAAGTTAGACGAGTTGCTCGACTGTCAAACTCCAGACAGAGCGGTCGAAACGAAATTGGTAGCCAAGCCTTGACGGCGAAGCTGGGCTTCGCCGATTTGACCTCTGCTGGGTCCTTTGCAGCGGGACGGATGAGGAACGATGAAGGGTTGAACAGTCCCGCGGACTTCTTTGGGCTGCACGCTGTGAGCTTGACGTCAAAGCGGTTCGCCAGACTCACTAGACCAGCGCGTTGGTTCTCCAGCAGGACGCGGCGGTTATCAACAGAGTTCTTCATGACCTTGTTTGTAATTGCATCCTGCACGGACAGCGCGGAGCTTGTCGGGTCGTCAAAGGGTGACGCCGCCAATTGTGAATGGCGTTGGCCCATTTGGCCATAGTCCTGGAAGTGGCGGCGGCAAAGCGATAGGTCTTTTCACGCTTGCCGGCCGACACGAAGGCGCCCGCCTGATCATTCCGCTTTACTTCCAGAGCGTGCACTGCGAACCGGTTCGGACAGAGGCCGGTGTTGTTGCTGACGAGAGGCTGAACGCGGATGCGATGCCGAGTGAGCTCGATGGACCCCAACAGTGCTCCGTCCGGTCTGTCGAAGCACTGGAGCATACCGTGCTCCAGCACGCAATACTGCACTTGAGCACTCCGGTCCTGCGAAAGGCCAGCAGAAAGCCCTCCATTTAGCTGCGACTTGAACGCTTCAGCAGTGACAGGCTGAGGTCGGGGCGGGTGACGGTTTCTCTAATGACAATGGCAACACCGAAGACAGTCGCTGCGCTTTGCATCCAGCTGGAGTCATAAAGTCCCCCTCTGCCCACACAACAACCATGCTGTGTTTTGCCCTCCACATCATGTAAAGACTGCGGTCGCCACGTCGCGACTTGCGTGTGAGCTGCAGTGACAACCGGGGCAAAGACTGGGGAAGTGCAGCAGCCGATCGACGATCTCAATTCGAACGGAGACAAATGGCTCCGTTTTCCAAGCACCAAAACTTCAACTTCCCAACTGAGATCGAATCGACCTGGTCGATTTACTGCTAGTGCGAGGGATAAATTACTCTAGACGAGAGCGAACTATCTACTACGGAACTCGATACCCCCACAATCGTCTCGCTATCGGAGGATCTTCGTACAAGCCAATTCTTCACTGCTTTTGCATTTGGTTGCGTAGGTTGGCCTGGAACGGGCACACACACACACACACACACACACACAAACAGCGAGATTGTCAATGTCACACCTGCAATGGCACATTACTACAGTACTCTCCGGTTTGCACGTACCGTGACTCGTTCGATGGGTGTTGAGCTGGTCGGACGCTCCGAAGGCCGCGGTTGGTATCCCCGTAGCCGTATTGCCGTCCTCCTGGCGGCGGGAGACTCGTAAGCTCCAGTGTACTGCTGGAGAGGATACGCTAGGTTCTGCGTGCCAGCGTAGCCTCCCAGGCATTGTTTCCAACGTTGTTATTGTTGTTGTAGTACGGCACGCCACCATAAGCTGGTGGCGCACTCCCAGGTTGAGCAGACGAGTAGACTACCACACGTTCGGGGCCTGTATCCAAACCTGAATCGCCTTGCTGCACTCCACCTGCCCACGGTCCTGGATGCTGCATCGGCGGCTGATTGTATCCGCTCCAGTGAGGCTGAGCTTCTCCTCGATCATAGTCTTGATAACCACCAGCGGTGTATTCTGGAGACGGCGAGGGCCGTCGGCCTCGTCGCTGCCGATTTTGCTGGGCTCGATTCAGACGAGGGTCTGCATTTCCACGGCCTCCTCTTCCGTCGCCGCGCCCTGGAACCGCTGGCCCAAACGTAGATTTCTCTGTTATCACCGGCTGGCCCTTCAAAGAGCTGTTGTACATGTCCGCAACTTCGTGGTAATTCCGAGCCGTACGCTCGTGCAGCAGCGCCAATAACTGCTGCGCTCCTAATTGCTTGGCAATCTTCTTCGTCGAAGCAACACCCTCCGCAACCGTGCTGCCAGCCGTCACAATCGTTTTAAAGAGCTTGACACCGTCACCCTCGACAGGCACTGTATTGTAGTTGATCGATACACCTCGGTTCCGGTTCTGGTATTCCTGGAGGACTTGTGCAGGAGTCTTGATCGATAACTCCATGCAGGCCTGTTCACAATGCGTCAGATCCTCATTACAGTTTTTATGCGGCCCTAAGACTGTTTCTATGCGGCAGAAGATATGCAAACGCACCTGGAGAACACGTGGATCCCCGATGGGCAGCGTCTTGAATTCTTCCAATGTCTATCCAACATAACACCATAATTCAGCCAACATATTGACGGAATCAAAGCACCATTCCTACCATAGTCGGCTGCTTTCCAGTCTTCCCTTGTTGCTGAGCGGGTCGTTCCTTGACCGCATTATCCAGCTTTCGCTTCTTCGATTGAATCTGCGACTGCTAGAAAGGACAGCAACAACTCGTCAGTATCTCCAACTACCAGCACACCCCAACAGGAGAGCGGTCTCTTCCTGTCTGAAGACACCTAACACCCTTCCTTACGCTACTTGGTTCTGGAGTCAACGCCGGCAGCGGCGACGCCGTTGTTGTAGTAGAAGGCTCCACAGCAATCACGCTTCCCTTCCGCTTCCTTGCGGCGTCCGCCGACGGCGCAAAGATACTCAGCGGGGCACGTGCTGCTTCACTAGGCGGTGGAGTTCCGGCTGCGAGAGCGCGCCGTCGCCGCCGACGTCCAGCGGGTACGGTCGCGTCCAGCAGACGACGCCCAGGCCGTCGTGCACGTAGCAAGGCAGGCCGGAGCCGTGGATGATCCTCTGCCAGCCTGCAGGCAAAGACGCATCCACGGGCATGTTGCTGCTGCCTGCATTGACATTGACATTGGCTCCTGCTTCCGCTGCATCCGCCGCTTCCGCCGCCGAACTTAACTGCATGAGTCCGTCGGCGGACGCGAAGCTGTCCAAGCGCTCGCTGCCGTCGCCGCCCTGTGCGTCAGCTGGCACGGGCCGCTGCCTGGGGTCGAGCCCCGCCATATTCGCAAGTGTTCCTGATGCCAACCGCGACTTTGCATGCAGCCAATCACAAGCAGGAATGAATGGTCCAATAATTAAGTGACAACAATGAAAGACAAAGAAACAGCTACACCGCTGAGCAATCTTGGTCCTCCTGCTCGCAGCAGCAAGCAGAAGAAGCTGCGTCACCCAGTTCTTGCCGCACCAAGCGCAGGCGCTCCAGTCTCCGCTGCAGCATCTCGCGGTGGTCCCACATACTCTTCAGCACTTGCGGCCG
>JAAVTH010000646.1:0-18729 GCA_011947325.1 Phytophthora macrochlamydospora | reverse complement strand
GAAGGCCCAGTCGGGCATCAGCCAGACCAACGAGGCGCTCAAGAATGCGGCCAACGACGCGCGCGAGTCGCTCAACTCGGCGCGCCAGAGCATCCAGGAGATCCCGTTCGACCAGATCATGAAGGACACCCAGGAGCAGCTCAACACGGCCCGCAAGAACCTGCAGGAGATCCCGTTCGACCAGCTCATGAAGGACACCACGGAGAGCATCAAGTGTGCCGCCGAGGGCATCAGCGAGTTTGCCAAGGAAGTGGTGGGCGAGATCAAGAACATGAAGACGGCCCAGCAGGCTGCCGAGGTCACCCCGGCCCCGGAGGTGCAGCAGCAGGAGGAGGCTGTGGAGGAGGCGGTCGATGTGACTGTTGCCGAGCCGGAGGCCGCTGTCGCTATTGCGACGAGCGACAGCGAGGAGCAGGTGGCCGAACACGCCCCCGCTGCGGTGGAGGAGACCCCTGTGGTTGTGGAGCCGGCCGCCCCGTCGTGACGGAGGAGGAGCTCAAGTGGGCTACGGAGCTGTCGATGGTCCGTGACATCTTGCCTGGTGTGGAGGCTGCTGTGGTCATTGACCGCCTGGAGCAGTGCAACGGCAACGTGCAGGTGGTGCTCAACGCTCTCATGGAAGAGATGTAAGCTGCGACTTCTGAGACTCGCTTCACGCAGAAAGAGTCGACCCACGCTTTATTGTGCTCCAGTGCCATGCGACAGTGGATAGGAGGCTTGAAGGTTGAATCGTCAAGGGAAGAGGCTTCGACCGGACCAGCCCAGATAACTACTCTGCAAACGCTAACAGTGCTATTTACATATCCTTTCGTCGCGTTCAATCCATGCTAAGCGTGCTTTGGTTTTGCCTATTGGTTTTGCCTGTAGTGAACAGCTAGAACAATTCATGTCTAAGGCAAAACACAACGTTCATTAAGTCACCTGGGAATATTTACTACAACTGCAGCGTGCTACGTTGGACCGAATCGTGGCAGCGGCTGTGTGCCTACTGCTTTTGCCCTCGCCGAATAGTGCTGCCATACTCGCTGTGTGGCACAAACCCAGGGACGACTCCCAATTTGCAGAGGCCCCGCTGTACCGCAGCGCTTACTCATTTCTTCGACCACATTGCCGCAGGCATGCATGCGCCCGACATTGCTTATCCAAAGGCATGCGCGATGTTGTGCAGGTAGTTATCAAAACGCTTGAATCGACTGTCGAGGCAGAAATGGATTGTCTGCTCAAAGGACTCGCGAGCTCGCTCGTCGGAGACTTCCGGTGCAAGCGTCGTCACGATGTGATTAATATCGTCCCGTCCCGTCAGTTCAGGCATGTCGGCCGGCACCATCAACAGCAACAACGACACCAGCAGGTGCATGTGCTTACGTAGGACACAATACGCCGTGCATGCCGTGTCGACAAACTTGGCAAAGTCCTTACCTTCGACCCCGCCCAGAACATACGCCATCTCATTGGTGAAGACGAATGGAGTTCGCTCACGTCGGATTCCCAACTTGTAATACTTGAGGTGACCAAGGAAGTGGCCGAAGTCAATATGGAAGTAGCGTCCAGACTGAGCAATCATAATGTTGTCGTTGTGGCGATCACCAATGCCAAGGATGCATGTGGCTACACAGTAGCCTGCGCAAGAGCGACTAAAAGATCAACAGCAGCCTTGTGACTCCTCGGGTCAGGATTGTTAGCACGAATCCAGTCGGAGAAGCTGGGGTCCTTAAAGGTGCCCATCATGCCATCACGCCGGTGTACTTCAGCCGTCGTCACAGAGTTGGGCACCATTTGAAGAATACCAGTCATCGGTGACGTCGCCACGCACTTGTACGGCTCCATCGCCAGATCAAGGCCATCATCTCGCCACATTTCGTCCATCAAACGAATCAACTGCAACGTCAAACAGTCTTGCCGCACGTCATCGCCAGCCTTAAACATCACCGTCACCGGATCGCCGCCTTCCTCGGCATTCTCAAACACCAGCCACAGCGGCTTCTTTGCTGAGTCCATCACACGACACTTGCTCACAATAATCTTTCCGACTTCGATACGAGGATCCAACGGAAGTTGGAAAGACCCCGGCAGGAGTTCATTCAAAGCTTCCAGACCCTGCTGCATCGTGCGCTTCATCTCAGCAGCACCGTCCTTCTTCTTTGCCTTTACGCTCTGACAAATACGCTCCAGCATGCCGCCCTCCGAGAAAAGCTTATCCTGAAGCTTCAGAATGGCGCGCATCTTCGAACTGCACACGTCCAAGTATGCGTTCAAAATGGTACCGTAACGCTCGCGATATTGATCATTGTGAGCCTCCACCTTCATACTCCAGAAGAGGTCGAAGCCAATCTGGTTCGGGTTCTTGATGGCACGTTCGATCAACATCATGGCCAAAGGGGACACGTGGTGGTTCTCAAACTTGATGGCCTGAACAAGTTGAGGCAAGAAATAGCTGAATGTGGTATCAGCCATCTGGCCCAGCTTCTCGACCGCAAAGATGCGCACGCCTTCGTGAGCAAACTCGCCATTCAGCAGCTCGATGTACGCTGCCTGGTGATCAGGAACAGACCACTTCGGAAGTAGCTTTACAGCCTCTTCGCATTCGTCACGGTCGTCCCAGTGAACACAGGACAGGATGCGTGGAAGAGCAGACGGGATATCGATGAATTCTTCGCGGTGCATCCACAATTGCTCCTTTTGGTACGGACTAAACCGGTAGAGCGGGTCCAGCAAAATGAGCTTGCGCAGTTCGTTCAGTTCAGACTCACCGCGCTGCGACGTGCTGTGTCCACTGCTGCGTGAAGTCGAATCTCGGCGATCCTGAGCAATGCATTCCAATATGTTTTTGCCATCGAGTTGGTCGCCATTGGCTTCCACGCGTGGGCTTTCGGCAACGACCGAAGTGGAATCGTCAAAGCTGCCGTTGGTGCTGCTGAAATCAGTGATGCTTGAGTCGCCCTTTGCCACCGTTTGAATCGCAAGCATCCATTCCTCTCGATCTTGCTTGGTCTCTGCTGAGATAATGTAGTCGCGGGACGAACCAAACGGTCGTACTTTAAAACACCACGTTTGGCGGAGCTTGCGAGTGCCCTTGTTGACAGGAGCCGTTGTGAACTTTTGGTTCATATCGTCTGCAGTCGTCACGGAGCAATTCCGCAACGTAATCAGTTTGCGAGGAGACGTCTCGTCGTCAGCATAACTGAGTGTGCACGTGCTCTGATCCACAACAAACCAACGCCGGCGCCACCGAGTCAACGAAGAAAAGTTACCCACTTTCTGCAGCCATCCCTCCTTGCGAAGCATGACGGAGCGGCTGCTCGTGATAATGCTTCGTCGGTGCGTGCGTTCACTCAGTGAAGTCCCATCGTTGTCGCTCCAGTCAAACTTGATCGGCGTGTCAAATTTGGCAAACTCAACCTGAATCATGGGCTCGTTCGGTAGCGTGACATGAGGCACTGGCCCTTGGACACACGAGTGGAGGTTGTTATACATGTGCACATATTGCTGGCCCTGCGTCAGCGTTCCATCCACTTCAAACGCGTTCACACCAGTCACCAGCATTTTCTCTTCGGTCGCATCCATATTAGACGCCGAGCTACCAACGACCTTCTTCACACCCAGAACGGTCAGCTGCACGCGCATTGTCCGCGTGATGTTGCAAATGTCAATGTTAAACTTGTGCCAGACCGGGTCATCCCACTCAGCATAGAGTAAGTCATTCCTTTGGGCCTTCAACCGGACGTCCCTTGTATCCATAACACCGCTGTCTAGAAGCTGACCTCCATCAAGCAGTTCAATCCGAACGATGACACTTGAACTCGTCAATGGGATGCGACTCACTACAGCCTCCTCACTCGAGCGCTTCCGGACGCATGTTGTGCGAGGAATATTGAGAACACGGCGAATTCGGATAGCGAAGGGCCGCTCAATAATCCCACTCGGCAGGGATGGATTACGGTCCACCGAAGGTCGCTCCCACTCGTCACCCAGAGTCGTCATCTGGAGCGACGTGGCCCGTTCACCACCATCGTACAGATCCGCAAACTGGCTAATCATGTTGTTCATGGAGCCACCGCCGACTGGCAAGTCCCTGCCAATACTCAAATTCATCATTGCAGTCTCCTGAATAACAGACTCGTGAATCACAGTCAACCGGATCGTCTTCTTGGTCAGCAAGCATTCGCGCACGTGCACATACTCGTTCAACACACGGAAGCGGTCAATCATGTAGTCGCGATATCCTGTGATCTTCAAGCGGTACTCTGCGGGGTTGTACGGCTTCAGAGGGGCTGCATCAAGCGCCTGCTCGTAGCAGTTGAAGATGTGCTCCACAATTTGGCCCACGGTGTCGCCTGTAGTGACCACCATGCGCACATCGGTAATGGCCTTGGCGCTCACTTCCTGCAGCTGAAACATTCTCTTGTACGTCACGTGCACAGCACTAAACTTGACCACGTCACAAAGCGCCTTCAGCCAGCGCTGGTATTCCGGTTCGGAATCCAGACAAATCGCCCACGTGCGCGTCGTCGTCACCAGCAGAATGCCGTGCGCCTCCGACTTGGAGTCCATCGGCTGCAGCGACGACACTCTGTCCAGGTCGATGCGTCCTCGTCCAGCGCCCTCTTTTCGTCCCGACTGAGCGGGATGCCGTTCTTCTTTCTTCTTATAGTACATCAGCACACTACCATTAAGCTCCATGTATCTCCGCTTGAAGGCCTTGTTCTTCTCGCCCTTCTTGCGGATGAAGCCCCCATGTGGTTGCTCATGGGCTGCGTGAGCGAGATGGGCTCGTCCGAGATAATGAGGTTGGCCGGTATGCGCGCCACGGTCTTGAGCGGCGTGATGAGCGCGAACTGGTTCTTCTGGTTGGAGTTGTGAGCGATCCAGTCGCCTTCCTCCACCTTGAACTCGGGCGTGTTGGCGCGGACCTCGAGCTCAGCGGGGAGATCTCTTCGTGGGCCGTCTTGAGCACCTTTCCCACGGCGGACCGGAAGTAGAGCGACTCCTTGGAGTGGTACAGGTCCGGCACTGGCTGCCAGCGCTTGTCGTCGCCCGTCATGGAGCGCCCCACCTTGGCGTACGGGTTCAGCGCCTCGAAGGACGGCACCAGCGACACGTCCACGTTGCGGAAGTTGGCGCCGTTCTCGTAGTTGCTGTAGGCGGCCGAGATGAAGCTGGATGCCGTGCTGCGCACCGAGTTGATGGCGCTGCTGCTGCCCTGCAGCACGCTGTGCATGGACTGGCGCGAGTTCAGCCCGAACATGGCTGGGCTTCGGGTGTGAAGGGCCTGCGGAGCCCGCGGTTCGAGGAGCGGGGAGACCTTGTACGCAAGGGGCTCTGCGCGCTGCCGCCCTGTCGGATGTAGGCGCTCGGCGGCGCGGGGGAGGCTTCTCTTCCGCGCGCTGTGTGGCTGCTGGCTCGGCCGGTTGCTGCGGCCCCAGGAGTAGAATTTCCTTCTCCTGCTCCCGCTCGAATGACGCGAAGCCCTAGTCGCCGTGTAAAAAGTGGGTCGCCCTGAAATAATCCCTGCGAGAACGAGTGCACCTAGCACAGAGCAATATAATATATATTCTTAACGATAGATTGCCGTAATCATTTACACAAACCGAGTATAACAGAATGTGGGTACGCTCTCCCAACCTGCAGCAATCAATGGAGACGGATTAAGGCTCTTTTTGAACCAAAGTTTTACACTACGTTTTATGCGCCAAAATTGGCTCGCCCGATGCATGCCGGGCAGGAGCGATCTCGCTGCTTGGCGTTGATAGTAGCCATGCAAGATCTTCGTTGTGGTGCGAATCATGCCGGGGATGGCGAAGGATGGCTGCTGCGCGAGTGGCTTTGCCGGCAGTGCAGACTCGCCGCTAGAGTGGTCGCTAGCGAAGCGGCGCACTTCGCCAAAAATGGAGTCGCGCTGCCCGCCCCCGCTCAGCGCCAGCAACGTGCTCTGGTGGAGTCGCAGCTATGGACAGCAGACCGGGGAGAAGCACCCTGACAAGGCAGCGCTTGGTAGGTTCTACCGGGCCATCCGCGACAATCAAGTGGAGCAGGTTCGCGCGTTCGTGGACCAGCACCCGGCAGCCGTGTTCACCAAGGTAGGGTGCTCTGTTACACGTAGTTAGCAACAATGACTTCGTTCGGCAGGCGGCTCACATCTGCCGGGTGAAGAGCAGGTCTTTGTAAGTGCACACCGGTCAAGGGAGTGGCCGCCAGGCAATCTACTGATCACGCATGGATCGTGTAGGGCTGCAGTCAGGTTTGACACCAACCGGAGCCGCCGTTGGCGATGTAGATTGGTGGTGATGGCTCTGGTTTTCTTGCTGCAGAGAACGCCGCTGTACGTCGCGAGCTTTTTCGGTCGGCACGAGGTGGTCAAGCTGCTGCTGCGTCGCGGCGCCGACAAGTATCCACGTCGGTAGGCTTTGCAGCGCGTGCAGCAGACTGACATGCCGGCGGCATTTTTACTTGTATCTTGCAGAGATCTGCTGTGCGATGGCGCGCGGCCGATCGATGTGGCGGCTTCGCCGCCGCCGACCCCGTCGACCGCATGAAGGTTCGAGCTCTGCTGCAAGGTAACACCCACCACTGCAACCACGCACGACCAGCGGCATCTAATGCCCCTGGCGACATTTCTAGGCGATGTCTGCCCTCAAGTCATGCTGCGCCTCGACGAGCGGCGCGCGAGCTCTTCCACCAGCGAGACTAGCTCAATGTTCCGGCTCCAAATCCACTTTAGCGAGCGCGTCCGCGAATTCACCGTCGAGGACGTGGTCGTGGGCGACGGCGCCGTGGTCTCGAGCTTCTCCATGCTGCGCGAGGACCTGTACGTGGCGATGGTGCAGCTGGCCAATGGCGTCACCTCGGCCACCGTGCACGTCCCCGCGGAGGCAGCGCGCGCTGGCGGCCGTCGCCTCTTGAACGCCAGCTCAGGGCTTCTCCGGCTGGCGGTTGGCGTCCCATCCCAGAGCCGCAGTGTCGTCTAGACGCAGCAAGGCGAGAATACACCTAACCTTCTGGTTGATTTGGCTATCTCTGGTGGGGGGGCCCCACATAGTGGACCCGGCCCAGGCCGTTCACCATGCGCGCCTCTCAGCCGCCTGAGCGGCGGGAAAAGAAAGAAGCCGGCGTCTGCTCCATTCTGGAAAGCCCCTGACCAAGCGAGCGACTCCCCATCTCTCAAACAGAGCCATGAAGAAGAGCGTGCGTTGGTCCACCGTCACCGTCTACGAGTTCGGCGTGGAGCTGGGCGGCAGCGCCGTTCCTAAGCATGGCGGGCCTTCCATCGGGCTGGCCAAGACGCCGCGCTGTGTGTGGAGCGCGCCCGTCAACGACACGCTCATGGAGCGCGAAGAGCTGGAGGACGACGGCTCGGAGCCGCAGCCGCCCGTGACTGCGGGCCCGCATGCCAAGAACACCAAGAAGGTCGTCATGCGTACGGCTCGCCGCCGAAAGGTGCGCTGGCTCAAGCCCCTGGAGCGCGTGACCATGCTCACCAAGGCCGGCTGCAGCGAGAAGCGCATCTACCGCATGATGATGGAATCGTCGGAGATCGCCATGTCCAGGAGACTCAGTCTGCGGGTGGATTGCGCGATGCCGGTGTAAATGCCGATAGATGAGGACGCTGGAGAGTGATATGGTGCCTGCAGTGAAGCGTGGAAGTGGTTGAGGGTTGGAGTATGATAGAAGACTCGAAGCAGGGCTAGCTCGAGGCTAGTGGGGATGTAACATATAATTTACGACAAGTGATGGAGGTCGAGATGCTGGTCATTTGCACTGCCAGGCCGAGTGGAAGCGCAGACAGGAGCCAATTTCTTAGACGACGAGCGATCTCCGCAGCTGCGTGTGCTAGTAGTGCTAGCCGAGCATTCAATCGCAGTCGAGCCCTGTCCCATCGGCCGTTAGACAAAGGCTTTCATTCTGGTTTTCTCAAACGTAAGCGAGGAAGCGTTAAATCTCCAACATTGGGCTCATGTGTTGTGGTGCTGTAGATGTCGGGCATTGTCGACTTGACACGCAGCAGCTCAAGCGAAGAGGAGTATGAGGCCAAGGCTCCCGCATCAAAAGTCCCCTCAACAGGGCAGGAGATCAAGCAGACTGGCAACAGCTCATCTGCGAAGACTGTTAACTCGAAGGGTATGTGCGCAGAAGACGGAGTGGCCGAGTTAGCTGCTTTGAATGAGCTCTCTTCTCTTCCTACTGTCTACGAATTGACTAAGCGAAAAAGGAAGCTCAAGCGCGACCCGTTTCCCGCTCCAAAGAGTAGGAAAACACGCTACCAACAGTTGAAGAAAGCTGCGCGAACTTCTGGGAATCGAGTTATCAATGCCACGTCTACAAGGACGCTTTCCGAAAAATAAAAGCACGAAGGCTGGGATTTTTGTTTGTGTCCCAGTCGTTCCATATGCACAATGCCTCACCATGATACCTTCAGCCTGCTCCGTTTTCCCAAAGTGGCCCGTCACAGAAGCAGGTTCTCTCCTTTTCATTCGAGAATCTGCCGCCTGGAGGAAAGATGGCGAAGCTCTTTTGTGCGATTGTTGGTGCGCAAGGATAGCGTTTTCCCGGTAGTCATCGATGAGAGCGAGTCAGTGGGGGACCTGAAGGAGGCGATTCAGAAGAAGAAGCCCGACACGATCAAGTGTGAAGCCGACAAGATACAGCTCTTCCTGACGTGGACGGAGAGCGACAGGTGGCTGCAGTCCCGCTCAGAAGATGCGAAGAAGCTCAAGAAGGAGAGAAGACTGCTTTAATCGAAGCGCTATTACACGAAGACAAAGAGCTGCAGGGGAGGATGGCCTTGCAGACGTGTTGGAGGATATGGACCCGCCAGCCACTGGCCAAATCCACGTGCTGGTGGTGGTATCCCGCCCGAAGAGAAGACATCATCTCCACTTGGGGACATTGCCGCCACGTTGTTTCAATACATTTTCTTGAAAGTTCTTAGTACAACGCCTTCGAGGACTCAAGAACTGAAGCACCAATTGGTGGAGACATACCAGTGTGATCGCGGCGAAAACCAGTACGGCCACCCCATGTTGCTATGCATGCTGTTGAATGTTGCTCTACCGAGCACTGTTGTGATTGCATCACACATTTTCCGACGAGAGCACGATCGACTGAAAGATTGTTTCGTGCAAATCGAGGATATTGACGATGTGAGGAATGGCTTGCTGTTGTTCAAACCGATTGAAAGCGCCTTCATCATCACGACCTTGTGTTTCTTGTCGACGAGCGAGATTAGTTCACACTGAAGATTTTTAATCCGAAGATCAAGGCGGAGTTGCTTGTGGACTCGTTGACCCAACAACAATGGGATGCACTTGGAGGGAGTTCTCTACGAGACGATTGGAGGACAACTAAGGATCCAGTTTTGCTCCAAGTGCGCCGGATTTCGAAGTGCACACGACGTTTGGCGAGTTGGATGGCGAGTCACTTCAGTTTCCAAGAGGGTCAACACTTCGTCCTTTCAGGCGTTGTTTGTACCATCAAGCTCTGTTGGCCAAAACAAAGGCGATTACCGAGGGATGGGAGTCGAAAGATTATAAGTTCGATGCCTTCTCGTCAGAAGGGTTCACACTGCAAGAGAAGATGAAATTTCTATTTGATAGCAAATCTGATTATATGAGTTCGTTAGCGATTTCGGACAAAGTCTTGGCTTGAGACGGAAGCTACAAGGATAAGGACGAAAAAATGAGCTAGGCTGAAGTACCAAAACACTCCAAATGCACGCAGCGGACGTGTCCGCCGCTATGTTTCACGAGAATAGAGCATGTCTGCGCTATTGGAAGCACAACGGGGCCGTAGAAGCTAGACCTATCGTGCTCGTCATATTTGAGGTCTCCTCAGTTGGTTTGACGCAGCCACGGTGCTGCGCTTGCAATTCCGTGGATATCCGATTCAATAGGACCCACGAAACAGCTTAATAGCTAAGACTTCGCAAAAGGACGTTGAAGCGAACGATGGCATGGAGCGAGCGGTCGGCGGCGAGCGTAGAGAGGGAACGAGGCGGCGCAAGACGAGGGCAACACGCGCAAAAGATGCTAGAGCAGCAGACGCAGCGAATGGCGGCGAGTTCGTGCAACTGGCGGCGTCCTCTCGACCGCTGCGTGGCCTTCAACCCGAAGCAATGGCGCCACGTGCTAGACAAGTCTGCAGTCGTGCTGAACCACCGAAAGAGCGACGTAATAAAACCTCCTACAAGCAAATATACAAAATCTACTCGCCCAGTGTCCACAGAGGAGGACGTAAGGGAAAAGAGAGACGTTCCCACCCTCTCCGTGGCGCAGTATCTAAACCAGCCAGAGCTGGATCGACGATCTTCTCCACTGCGAGGCGTGTGCGATAGGCTACGATGCGAGCGTCAAGTTCTCCTCCACGATGCAGCTTGTCCATCTCCCGAAGTACGCTGCTGCCATCTTTGGCTCGGATGCTGCGGGTGCTCAAGAATGTAAGGACCGCCGACTCAGCCCGCAGACCGACAGCAAGGACGCAGTCCTTATAATCTTGCGCTTCCTCGTGGAACACGTCGTCAAGAAACAGCTTCATGTATGCAGCCACGAGACGGTATCCCGACTTCTTCTGCCGATCGCTGGAGTCCCAGACGCGCGGCAGCCTCGTGTACAACTCAAACCACATCGAGGACAGGTTGGTCGTAGGTTTCTTTCTGCGCTTAGCTTTCGGTTCTTGAGCTGACGCTTCTTGTTCTTGAGTTGCTTGTGCAGTCGATTCCTGAGCCGAAGATCGCTGCAGTACGGTAGCTTCGAGCACAAGGAGTAGCCATTAAGCGATTGCTTTCTATCAGCTCGTTAATGAGAGCAGCGTGATGACACCCGGACTTGCAGTTCTGGTTTTTCTTCTCCCGCTTCGTGTTTGTCCCCAGGACCAGCCGTAGCAGCGCTCAAAGCTGACGACCACGCCAGCGCGTCGGCAAGTAGTATCCCAGCAGTACCAAGACATTCTCCGACGCGGGCAACGTACAGGCTCTCAGGTGCTAAGGTCTTCACTTGGGGAGATACTTGATCAGGTATGCAGTCAACACCCCGATAACCTTGCGACTAACGTTGAACTAGACGTCTTCCAGGCCAAGGCATCCAAACAACGGCTCTTGCAGCCGCTCAAGCGCTCTTGGGCTCCATGGTCAAGTGACACGATGCCCGTAAAGTCTGGTGGATTGTGGATGGATGGTGACGCGCAACAAGTAGCGCGACAGTAACCGAGAGCGTGGAGAGAACTCTCACTGCCTGTCCAGCAGAGGAGGGGATTGGGCGCTGTGGAGTAATGATGTGAACGGGCTCCAAGCGAAGCAAGCTAAGCCCTGGACCGAGCGCCGCCGACCAAGGACCATACAGATTCTGAGTTAATCTGAGAGACATGCTCCTGGCGCCGCTTGCAGCGTTCTCCCAGAATAGAGCCCCATAAGTCTCAGGATGGTGACAAGCTCCCATAATCCGGGGAAATCCTACTCAATCTGGGGATTTTTCATGGTATCTTTGGAAGCGATTGTTCAAGCACGATCCCCCGATTTGGCAACTGAAGAGGATGTGTGTTGGATTCCTGCCAGGAGTACCTTTAGTTTGCATGAGATCTTTAACCAAACAGAGTTCGTTTCTAAGTGGCAAGCCGGAAGATTGGCCCGGCGGAAGCGGCTCCACGTCCGTCAAGTTATCCTAAGGTCAAAGAGGCGGGCGCAAGAGGCTCTCGACTGCTAGTAACCTTACTCCATATCTACGTGCTGTCAGGCCCTGGTGGGGTAGTCGGTGCGCTATATTATGGGGATTTGCTTCCTAAGACTGACTTGCATAGTGTTCTGGGCTGAAAAGCCGATATTGTGTGGGATGCTGTCCTCTCGGGGACTGGTGCGCGTGCTAGCCTTGGGTCTGGGCTAGGAGTTAAGCAAAGAGACCCTTTAAGGCCCGAGTCCTGGGCCTTTCAAAGAACAGAGGGCAAAGAGAGTTTTGTGTAGTGTATAACTTTATTGGTTAAGTAGTCTTCGTGCCCAAGACTACAAGGTTCAAGTCAACCGGTCAAGACACCCCCTGACGCGGGCTCGGTACGCTGCCTGGAAGAAGTTATCCCCCAGGGATCACCACGCCGCTACTTCGTCTGGCCACACACGCCTAGGACAACTTATCCTGAATTCGCAGCGCCACATACTGCTAGGACAAACCGCCAATCGTGGAAACGGACTACAAGAGTCTCGAAGGTCTCTTTACCCAAAAGATGGCAAGTCGGCGTCTCGCACGCTGGTATGACATCCTGACCGAGTACCAGCCTACGTTCTCGTACCTCCCTGGCACGAAAAAGGGATTTCAGATGCCCTGAGCAGACGACCAGACTTACAACCAGATGCAAAGTTCTTCCACGACTTAACAGTGACGACCTTCGACGATACATCATTCCAGCTGGAGATAACGAAAGTTACAGCTGATGGCGATCTGGTTAAGGACACCAAAGCAGAGTACGCGAAAGACCACGAGATCCGCACAATCTTGGCAGCAATCAAGAATCGTGCAGAAACAGAATAACCGAGAATCCAAACAGCAGCGGAAGAAGTACCGGCACTACGCGGAAGCACAGGGCCGGTTATGGTATCAATTCCCAGTGGATTATGATCCTCGGCTCGTAGTTCCCAACTCCCTGAAGCTTCGTCAATGTATCATCGGCGAATGCCACGAGTCCAACTACGGGGGCCACTCTGATGCAGAGCGCATGTATTTAACGCTGGCGCAAATTTGGTACTGGTCCAAGATGTTCAAGTCGATTCAAAGAACATTGCAGACTGTGAACCATGTCGTCGGAACAAGCCACGGTTGACGAAACCACCAGGACTTCTAAACCACTTCACATCCTGGATGAAAGATGGCGTTCCATTTCCATGGACTTCATCACCGATCTACCACGCACGAAGAGCAAAGTAGACTCGATCTGGGTAGTTGTCGACCGATTGACCAAGAGATGTCACTTCGTGCCGACTACGAAAACGGTAACAGCAGAAGGTGTAGCTCGCCTGTTCATCGACCACATCTGGCGACATTCCGATCGAGATCGCAAATTCGTGTTTGCCTTCTGGCAGTACATTTTCCACGTCCATCGGTACGACAGTGAACATGACGGTAGCTCATCGTGTACAAGGCGACGGTCAGACGGGACGAATGAATCGGACGCTGGAAGAATATCTTCGTAACTTTGTGGGGCCACAGCAGAACGACTGGGATCTCCACCTTGCCAACGCAGAGTTTGCAGTTAACTCGACCGTGAATTCGAGCACGAAGACTACTCCCTTCGAAGCGGACCTGGGGTACGTTCCCTTGAACTGCAATTGACCGCGAAGCAACCGAAGGAGTGCCCACCAGCAAACGTTGAGCTAAATTCCGAGATAAACAAGCTGCAATACTCTTGCGATGTCGTGAAGCTCTAGCGCAGGCACAAGAGCGGATGAAAGACGTGTACAACCTCAATCGCCAAGAGCAAGAACTCAAAGTCATCGTGTGTACCTCAGTACGCAGCATTTGGACCCAAAACACACAGGGTTTCCAAATTCGTCGAAATTGGGGCCGAAGTGGATTGGACGTTGTCTGACGCATCCACAACCACGCATATGAGCTGAATATCCAGTCAGGAAACAAGTTGCACCCAGTGTTTAACACGGGGTCATTGAAACCATACCAGGAAACAACACGTTTGTCATGATTAAGTGATGTGATCCTAGCAGACGGAAGCGTTGGTCAAGTGATTAAACAACTCCTGAAAAAGCGTCAGCGAAAGAGACGTACCGAATTTCTTGTGGAGTCGGTGGGAGAAGAAACGCCAACCTGGGAGCCTGTGAAAACCTCTCACAAGTACCTGACCTGATCTCGAACTTTGAGGAGGTTTGAAGAAAGAAGCGACGAAGACGAGGAAGTAGAACGTGAAGGGGGCTCCGAAAGCATACATGTATTTCCGATATACATTCCCTACGGCTTCTGCTGCTTCTTCCATGAGAGTCTTTTTCCGATTGGGCCTCGCCTTGCGCTTTCCATGGCGACAACGGTGCCCTAGATTGTACTTGACGAAGCTCATCCACTTCACGTAGTCCAGGTACGCCAGCGTTGACAGAGGTTCTGGCTCCACAGCAGGATTCACGCTGTCGAGAATGGTCACGCCGACGCCAGGACCGTGCGTGAGCAAAACCACACAGTGACCAAAGCGCTTCTCCTCGACGCTCGTAATGTAAATCCCTGCGTCCATTGTTTGGGCAAATTCCTCAAACGTCTTCACGTCGGTATACGAACCCACAAGACGATTTGGGAACAAGAGTTCATAATCCAGGGGATGTTGTTACGTTGGAGAACGCGGTAGAATTTTGTGGCATCGTCACGTGTGACGCCGTAGATTGTGAGCGGGTACTCAGCTGCAAATGCTGGCCAGAGATCATCCACCTGCGACGCGAGCTCGGAGCCCGAAATATGGTAGCAGGCTGCACGCACAGCATCCAGGAAGCAGCCACCGCTTCGAGACGCGGCGTCTCGCTTGGCGAAATACTTCGTAATATTTGGCGAAAGCGAGCGGACTTAATTCGTCGATCCAAGCATCAACTTGCGCCATCATCAGACTGCACTTGGCACCAAGATGCTCCTCCCAAACCCAGCTCAATGGCAGGGATTTGGTCTTCCATTCCACGAGATAGCAACAATGAGGGTGTTCGCCCTTAACATTGTGGAGTTGGACGACGGGACAGGTCTCCAAATAATCCCATGGAGTGTCTTTGTCATAGAGATTCTCGCGACCATTAGCAGGGTGCGTCATCAGGGCTTCTGGCAAGTAATATGGACGACAAACACCCGATTCAGTACCCGCTGCACGCGGTGCACCGTGTTATCCGGCACACCAGCGTCATCGTCACTGTCGAAGAGCTCAGAGGCGGACGCGGTCGGTGATGGCGGCCGTACCGTAAAAAAACTCGGTCATCAGAAGACAGATTCTCCTCTTCGTCATTGGAAATTTCAAAGAAGTCATCAAATGCCTGCTCTTGCAAACGGTTCTGCAGCTCCTCCATCAACTTATCGGGTGCATCAGGAGTTCTGGTGGCCCGAGCGTCGATATCTTCACCAGAGTCACAGGCGGGGCTCGCAGGTGACAACTGTGGTGATGACTGGGGTGGCGATGGCAGCGACGATGGCTGCACAGGCGAGAATGGCCCCGGCGACGGTGATACGACCAGCGATACCGCAGGCCGCACGGCAGGAGCCGCGCCAGCACGACTCAGAAGCTTCTTGGTAGCACGAAGCCCAGCAGTGGCTCAGAGATCCGGCAGCAGCGGCAACACAGGCTGCGGAGGCGATGGCAGCACCTCTTCTGCCGGTTGGGCACGACGAGCAGGAGGGAGCGGAGCAGCGCACTCTAGACGAGCCTTGGTGACGCGGAGACCAGCTGTGGCTTGAAGATCTTGAAGCAAGGTACGTGAAGCCTCAGAGAATGCCTATGAGGGCGAGGAGGCAGCAGAAGCAAGCGACCTCATCGAAGAAGCCATGGTGGCCGCGTCAAAGTGAACCCACTCGAATCCAATCCAGCCAGACCTAGGCGAAGATAAACTGGTTCAAGCGAGTTCGGCGGCCGGAGGGTCGCTGCGCTGTTTCGGGAATGAGCAGAGTCCAGAAGGGAGGGTGAGTCTAACCGGATTGGCTGAAAAGGCTCTATTTACAGCCTATCCAAGGACAGAATAGAGATAGCTAAAGTTTAGGAGAATTAGAAAAACCCAGCAATAGTAAGGGAACAGACGTAGGGCAGCCGTGGAAGCTCCGAGAAGTTTTCACCTGCCTGAACTGCGGGGCGGCTCACTTTCTTTTGGTGCGCCCTCCCCAAAGCCCTCTTCGCTTACAGTGTGATGTCGTGCGCTTGAAAGGATCCTACAACGGATAGCAGAACGTATTTACTGTTATCTCGGTTCATGTGATATTTCTAATGCTAAATTGATCGTGCCGGTGAAAGTGTGCAGTTGTTCTCCCTAAATGTCGATAAACCCGGTCGCGATACCTCTAATTTTAATATAGCATAGTGAACTCTTATTTAGCTACGGCGCTACCAGTCGTTCCTCGGGAAGCACTTTGTTATGCTCTCCCTTCTAAAACAATCACTTCCGGTTTTACCGCTAGCTACTACAAGATCCTCTTCCCTTGCTCCGAATTGCCCGTCAGTGCATTTGTTTATTTGTATTGGTGTTATATATGGGTTTTCAACTGAGAAACCTCAGGAAGCTGTGGTCATCTGTTCAGATAAAGACTAACTTTGCAATAGGGTTTTGGTCTACCAACAGCTCGTATTCCTCCAGATATATACAGTGTCGATGAAACTGCAATGGAAATCGACATGCCGCCCGCTCGAATCTGGGATATTAAGGGGAACCAAAGAGATGAGAACCCTCCCAAAAGGGCATTTCTACGGTCCATGAGGCAGATTGGATCGATTCAATAGGATGGCAATTTTATATCAAAAATCACTTAAATATGAAAGTGATGGACCAGCGCTGCTCTTTGTCGATGACTTCGACAGCTAGGTGTCGGAGCAAGGAGTGCGCGTTGCGGCTGAGGGAGTCCTTTTCCCTTTGCTCTACGGCAACAAGCAACTAATAACGCTATTGTGTCTTCGTTTGCATCTCACGGCTTAGCTGCCGTCCGTATCACGTTGCTGTCCTCCATCGAGAAGCGCAAACGCGCGATGTTCTTACAGGCAGTGATTCTACAAAAGAGCAAGTTGCCATTGAAGTGTGGATCTGGTGGCATGCAGCTTGGAGGCGATGGGGTTCACGACACACGGGCTTCTAGCTGCCCGTGCTGATGGGAGCTCGTGTTGCTCGCTGGCATTCGTGTCACATGCAGCGTGCATGATGTGGTGCTTGCCGCAAGGAGGACTTGCAGCTCGAGGCAACTTAGCATTATCGGTGATCGACGCCAGTTTGCGACCCTTCGTATTGAAGTTGCCGCTACAGAGAGCAGTGGTTGGTTACCACGACTGACACCCCAGGGCAACCAAGACTAGGGCTCGGCTGGGCTAAGTTGGCGTTCACTTCCCAACTTGCTGGAAGCGAGGGAGAGCATGGCGTTCCAACTTGACGATCCGCTAGACCCGCAAGTCACGTTGGCGTATGCGAGATTGAGGCGTGGGAGGATTTTTGTCAGAACTAACAATTCGATGCTTTAAAACAGCAATTCTTAGCGCGAAGAGTTGAGGCGAAGGCAGGCTTGAGTCAGTTATAGGTTAACTCGACTAAAAAGATGTTTTCGTGCGATTTGAAGTTTAATTTACTCAATCGTACAATTTTGTGTCTATTTCTTTTGTATAGACAACCCGAACTGATTCACCCAGCTTTTTTGTCGCTGTCGGTACGTTGCGGAGTTTAAAACCTTGCTAATCCAATGATTGCTTCCAATCGACCAGATGGAGCCATACCGACCATGGAGGAAACGAACACGCCGACAATTGCTGTTCTGGTGTCATCGGCAGCAATAATGGCCCCGGACGTATGTTGGCCCGCGCTAGTAAAGTGGATGAGAGAACGGTAAGGGTATGATGATACAATCTAAGCTTGCTGCGCCACGACGAAAGAGAACAAGTGGAAAACGCTGCCTAGCGCCAAAACTTTCATTCAATCGGCAATTTCCGACCACCTTGTGCAAATTCGCAAAAGAAAAAGAGGCTACCATGGAGGAGGTGACGGTGGAACCCGTCATATCGGAGCTCACACGAGCATCGGCAACGTCATGAATGGTGCTATTGTCGTGGTGTTCAACGCTGAGTTGAAGATTAAACTGCAGGAACACACGTCATCAACTATTTTATAATATGCGACGAGATTATACTACAACATGGTCACAAGAACCTTTAAGACGATCTTATTCACATAAAAGGCAAATAGAGACAAGAAAGCAACAAGATCTTACAAGAACACGCGTCGAACTGCAAAACCAATCCGTCCTTCAGCACTACGGCTACGATGGCTACGCCCCATTACCAATGTCAAGCCGATACAAGCTCTATACCTGGAACAATTGCTTGGTGTTTCTGCATTATTAGAGTGCACACTGGATGTTGGTGACCGCGTCCTTTCTATGTTTCTAAGTTGTTTGATCAGGAAGTTGGTTATTGGGTGCGGTTCAAGGATCGTGACATCTCCAGCACCAAGAGAGCGACATGGGTCAAAGAGCCAACGAGCCGTATTAAAACATGCATAAATCCCGAGAAGATAATCTTATCGGAGTTAGAGCCAGTGGACTTCCACAAGTGTGACGACGATTGATTTTATGACGCGTGAAGGAATTCCGCACGCGGATATTTTTGCACACCCGTAACTGTCGCTTGGATGCGGCGCGCGAACAACCTGTGCGAGCGAGGGGCTTATTGAGACGCGCATCAGCATCGATCTATATGCCGTTACAGACATTCGAATAACTTGAAGCATAGGGAGGTACTGCGTGGAGCTAATGGCGCAGTATGGAGGATCTGAGAGTGAGAGGGGCACGATGTATATAGGAGAAAGTCCTCCAAAAGGTGGACCATTTTCGTTGATTCAAAACCGTATGGTAACTACACACATCTCTAATGCAATCACACTGGAGTACAGTACCAGGAAGTTGCATAAGGTGGCAGTTGTGGCGGGACGTGAGATCACAATCGACTACAGCGACTCACTCGGCTTCGTGTGCCGTTGCGGAATTGCGTTGTGCCGTGACAAATGAAAAGCAGAATGAGGTAGCATTGGTTTTAATATATCAT
>JAAVTH010000645.1:0-35292 GCA_011947325.1 Phytophthora macrochlamydospora | reverse complement strand
AGGAAGAGGCTTCGACCGGACCAGCCCAGATAACTACTCTGCAAACGCTAACAGTGCTATTTACATATCCTTTCGTCGCGTTCAATCCATGCTAAGCGTGCTTTGGTTTTGCCTATTGGTTTTGCCTGTAGTGAACAGCTAGAACAATTCATGTCTAAGGCAAAACACAACGTTCATTAAGTCACCTGGGAATATTTACTACAACTGCAGCGTGCTACGTTGGACCGAATCGTGGCAGCGGCTGTGTGCCTACTGCTTTTTGCCCTCGCCGAATAGTGCTGCCATACTCGCTGTGTGGCACAAACCCAGGACGACTCCCAATTTGCAGAGGCCCCGCTGTACCGCAGCTTACTCATTTCTTCGACCACATTGCCGCAGGCATGCATGCGCCCGACATTGCTTATCCAAAGGCATGCGCGATGTTGTGCAGGTAGTTATCAAAACGCTTGAATCGACTGTCGAGGCAGAAATGGATTGTCTGCTCAAAGGACTCGCGAGCTCGCTCGTCGGAGACTTCCGGTGCAAGCGTCGTCACGATGTGATTAATATCGTCCCGTCCCGTCAGTTCAGGCATGTCGGCCGGCACCATCAACAGCAACAACGACACCAGCAGGTGCATGTGCTTACGTAGGACACAATACGCCGTGCATGCCGTGTCGACAAACTTGGCAAAGTCCTTACCTTCGACCCCGCCCAGAACATACGCCATCTCATTGGTGAAGACGAATGGAGTTCGCTCACGTCGGATTCCCAACTTGTAATACTTGAGGTGACCAAGGAAGTGGCCGAAGTCAATATGGAAGTAGCGTCCAGACTGAGCAATCATAATGTTGTCGTTGTGGCGATCACCAATGCCAAGGATGCATGTGGCTACACAGTAGCCTGCGCAAGAGCGACTAAAAGATCAACAGCAGCCTTGTGACTCCTCGGGTCAGGATTGTTAGCACGAATCCAGTCGGAGAAGCTGGGGTCCTTAAAGGTGCCCATCATGCCATCACGCCGGTGTACTTCAGCCGTCGTCACAGAGTTGGGCACCATTTGAAGAATACCAGTCATCGGTGACGTCGCCACGCACTTGTACGGCTCCATCGCCAGATCAAGGCCATCATCTCGCCACATTTCGTCCATCAAACGAATCAACTGCAACGTCAAACAGTCTTGCCGCACGTCATCGCCAGCCTTAAACATCACCGTCACCGGATCGCCGCCTTCCTCGGCATTCTCAAACACCAGCCACAGCGGCTTCTTTGCTGAGTCCATCACACGACACTTGCTCACAATAATCTTTCCGACTTCGATACGAGGATCCAACGGAAGTTGGAAAGACCCCGGCAGGAGTTCATTCAAAGCTTCCAGACCCTGCTGCATCGTGCGCTTCATCTCAGCAGCACCGTCCTTCTTCTTTGCCTTTACGCTCTGACAAATACGCTCCAGCATGCCGCCCTCCGAGAAAAGCTTATCCTGAAGCTTCAGAATGGCGCGCATCTTCGAACTGCACACGTCCAAGTATGCGTTCAAAATGGTACCGTAACGCTCGCGATATTGATCATTGTGAGCCTCCACCTTCATACTCCAGAAGAGGTCGAAGCCAATCTGGTTCGGGTTCTTGATGGCACGTTCGATCAACATCATGGCCAAAGGGGACACGTGGTGGTTCTCAAACTTGATGGCCTGAACAAGTTGAGGCAAGAAATAGCTGAATGTGGTATCAGCCATCTGGCCCAGCTTCTCGACCGCAAAGATGCGCACGCCTTCGTGAGCAAACTCGCCATTCAGCAGCTCGATGTACGCTGCCTGGTGATCAGGAACAGACCACTTCGGAAGTAGCTTTACAGCCTCTTCGCATTCGTCACGGTCGTCCCAGTGAACACAGGACAGGATGCGTGGAAGAGCAGACGGGATATCGATGAATTCTTCGCGGTGCATCCACAATTGCTCCTTTTGGTACGGACTAAACCGGTAGAGCGGGTCCAGCAAAATGAGCTTGCGCAGTTCGTTCAGTTCAGACTCACCGCGCTGCGACGTGCTGTGTCCACTGCTGCGTGAAGTCGAATCTCGGCGATCCTGAGCAATGCATTCCAATATGTTTTTGCCATCGAGTTGGTCGCCATTGGCTTCCACGCGTGGGCTTTCGGCAACGACCGAAGTGGAATCGTCAAAGCTGCCGTTGGTGCTGCTGAAATCAGTGATGCTTGAGTCGCCCTTTGCCACCGTTTGAATCGCAAGCATCCATTCCTCTCGATCTTGCTTGGTCTCTGCTGAGATAATGTAGTCGCGGGACGAACCAAACGGTCGTACTTTAAAACACCACGTTTGGCGGAGCTTGCGAGTGCCCTTGTTGACAGGAGCCGTTGTGAACTTTTGGTTCATATCGTCTGCAGTCGTCACGGAGCAATTCCGCAACGTAATCAGTTTGCGAGGAGACGTCTCGTCGTCAGCATAACTGAGTGTGCACGTGCTCTGATCCACAACAAACCAACGCCGGCGCCACCGAGTCAACGAAGAAAAGTTACCCACTTTCTGCAGCCATCCCTCCTTGCGAAGCATGACGGAGCGGCTGCTCGTGATAATGCTTCGTCGGTGCGTGCGTTCACTCAGTGAAGTCCCATCGTTGTCGCTCCAGTCAAACTTGATCGGCGTGTCAAATTTGGCAAACTCAACCTGAATCATGGGCTCGTTCGGTAGCGTGACATGAGGCACTGGCCCTTGGACACACGAGTGGAGGTTGTTATACATGTGCACATATTGCTGGCCCTGCGTCAGCGTTCCATCCACTTCAAACGCGTTCACACCAGTCACCAGCATTTTCTCTTCGGTCGCATCCATATTAGACGCCGAGCTACCAACGACCTTCTTCACACCCAGAACGGTCAGCTGCACGCGCATTGTCCGCGTAATGTTGCAAATGTCAATGTTAAACTTGTGCCAGACCGGGTCATCCCACTCAGCATAGAGTAAGTCATTCCTTTGGGCCTTCAACCGGACGTCCCTTGTATCCATAACACCGCTGTCTAGAAGCTGACCTCCATCAAGCAGTTCAATCCGAACGATGACACTTGAACTCGTCAATGGGATGCGACTCACTACAGCCTCCTCACTCGAGCGCTTCCGGACGCATGTTGTGCGAGGAATATTGAGAACACGGCGAATTCGGACAGCGAAGGGCCGCTCAATAATCCCACTCGGCAGGGATGGATTACGGTCCACCGAAGGTCGCTCCCACTCGTCACCCAGAGTCGTCATCTGGAGCGACGTGGCCCGTTCACCACCATCGTACAGATCCGCAAACTGGCTAATCATGTTGTTCATGGAGCCACCGCCGACTGGCAAGTCCCTGCCAATACTCAAATTCATCATTGCAGTCTCCTGAATAACAGACTCGTGAATCACAGTCAACCGGATCGTCTTCTTGGTCAGCAAGCATTCGCGCACGTGCACATACTCGTTCAACACACGGAAGCGGTCAATCATGTAGTCGCGATATCCTGTGATCTTCAAGCGGTACTCTGCGGGGTTGTACGGCTTCAGAGGGGCTGCATCAAGCGCCTGCTCGTAGCAGTTGAAGATGTGCTCCACAATTTGGCCCACGGTGTCGCCTGTAGTGACCACCATGCGCACATCGGTAATGGCCTTGGCGCTCACTTCCTGCAGCTGAAACATTCTCTTGTACGTCACGTGCACAGCACTAAACTTGACCACGTCACAAAGCGCCTTCAGCCAGCGCTGGTATTCCGGTTCGGAATCCAGACAAATCGCCCACGTGCGCGTCGTCGTCACCAGCAGAATGCCGTGCGCCTCCGACTTGGAGTCCATCGGCTGCAGCGACGACACTCTGTCCAGGTCGATGCGTCCTCGTTCCAGCGCCCTCTTTTCGTCCCGACTGAGCGGGATGCCGTTCTTCTCGGGCTTCTTCTTATAGTACATCAGCACACTACCATTAAGCTCCATGTATCTCCGCTTGAAGGCCTTGTTCTTCTCGCCCTTCTTGCGGATGAAGCCCCCATGTGGTTGCTCATGGGCTGCGTGAGCGAGATGGGCTCGTCCGAGATAATGAGGTTGGCCGGTATGCGCGCCACGGTCTTGAGCGGCGTGATGAGCGCGAACTGGTTCTTCTGGTTGGAGTTGTGAGCGATCCAGTCGCCTTCCTCCACCTTGAACTCGGGCGTGTTGGCGCGGACCTCGAGCTCAGCGGGGAGATCTCTTCGTGGGCCGTCTTGAGCACCTTTCCCACGGCGGACCGGAAGTAGAGCGACTCCTTGAGTGGTACAGGTCCGGCACTGGCTGCCAGCGCTTGTCGTCGCCCGTCATGGAGCGCCCCACCTTGGCGTACGGGTTCAGCGCCTCGAAGGACGGCACCAGCGACACGTCCACGTTGCGGAAGTTGGCGCCGTTCTCGTAGTTGCTGTAGGCGGCCGAGATGAAGCTGGACGCCGTGCTGCGCACCGAGTTGATGGCGCTGCTGCTGCCCTGCAGCACGCTGTGCATGGACTGGCGCGAGTTCAGCCCGAACATGGCTGGGCTTCGGGTGTGAAGGGCCTGCGGAGCCCGCGGTTCGAGGAGCGGGGAGACCTTGTACGCAAGGGGCTCTGCGCGCTGCCGCCCTGTCGGATGTAGGCGCTCGGCGGCGCGGGGGAGGCTTCTCTTCCGCGCGCTGTGTGGCTGCTGGCTCGGCCGGTTGCTGCGGCCCCAGGAGTAGAATTTCCTTCTCCTGCTCCCGCTCGAATGACGCGAAGCCCTAGTCGCCGTGTTAAAAAGTGGGTCGCCCTGAAATAATCCCTGCGAGAACGAGTGCACCTAGCACAGAGCAATATAATATATATTCTTAACGATAGATTGCCGTAATCATTTACACAAACCGAGTATAACAGAATGTGGGTACGCTCTCCCAACCTGCAGCAATCAATGGAGACGGATTAAGGCTCTTTTTGAACCAAAGTTTTACACTACGTTTTATGCGCCAAAAATTGGCTCGCCCGATGCATGCCGGGCAGGAGCGATCTCGCTGCTTGGCGTTGATAGTAGCCATGCAAGATCTTCGTTGTGGTGCGAATCATGCCGGGGATGGCGAAGGATGGCTGCTGCGCGAGTGGCTTTGCCGGCAGTGCAGACTCGCCGCTAGAGTGGTCGCTAGCGAAGCGGCGCACTTCGCCAAAAATGGAGTCGCGCTGCCCGCCCCCGCTCAGCGCCAGCAACGTGCTCTGGTGGAGTCGCAGCTATGGACAGCAGACCGGGGAGAAGCACCCTGACAAGGCAGCGCTTGGTGGGTTCTACCGGGCCATCCGCGACAATCAAGTGGAGCAGGTTCGCGCGTTCGTGGACCAGCACCCGGCAGCCGTGTTCACCAAGGTAGGGTGCTCTGTTACACGTAGTTAGCAACAATTACTTCGTTCGGCAGGCGGCTCACATCTGCCGGGTGAAGAGCAGGTCTTTGTAAGTGCACACCGGTCAAGGGAGTGGCCGCCAGGCAATCTACTGATCACGCATGGATCGTGTAGGGCTGCAGTCAGGTTTGACACCAACCGGAGCCGCCGTTGGCGATGTAGATTGGTGGTGATGGCTCTGGTTTTCTTGCTGCAGAGAACGCCGCTGTACGTCGCGAGCTTTTTCGGTCGGCACGAGGTGGTCAAGCTGCTGCTGCGTCGCGGCGCCGACAAGTATCCACGTCGGTAGGCTTTGCAGCGCGTGCAGCAGACTGACATGCCGGCGGCATTTTTACTTGTATCTTGCAGAGATCTGCTGTGCGATGGCGCGCGGCCGATCGATGTGGCGGGCTTCGCCGCCGCCGACCCCGTCGACCGCATGAAGGTTCGAGCTCTGCTGCAAGGTAACACCCACCACTGCAACCACGCACGACCAGCGGCATCTAATGCCCCTGGCGACATTTCCAGGCGATGTCTGCCCTCAAGTCATGCTGCGCCTCGACGAGCGGCGCGCGAGCTCTTCCACCAGCGAGACTAGCTCAATGTTCCGACTCCAAATCCACTTTAGCGAGCGCGTCCGCGAATTCACCGTCGAGGACGTGGTCGTGGGCGACGGCGCCGTGGTCTCGAGCTTCTCCATGCTGCGCGAGGACCTGTACGTGGCGATGGTGCAGCTGGCCAATGGCGTCACCTCGGCCACCGTGCACGTCCCCGCGGAGGCAGCGCGCGCGGCTGGCGGCCGTCGCCTCTTGAACGCCAGCTCAGGGCTTCTCCGGCTGGCGGTTGGCGTCCCATCCCAGAGCCGCAGTGTCGTCTAGACGCAGCAAGGCGAGAATACACCTAACCTTCTGGTTGATTTGGCTATCTCTGGTGGCAGGGGGCCCCCACATAGTGGACCCGGCCCAGGCCGTTCACCATGCGCGCCTCTCAGCCGCCTGAGCGGCGGGAAAAGAAAGAAGCCGGCGTCTGCTCCATTCTGGAAAGCCCCTGACCAAGCGAGCGACTCCCCATCTCTCAAACAGAGCCATGAAGAAGAGCGTGCGTTGGTCCACCGTCACCGTCTACGAGTTCGGCGTGGAGCTGGGCGGCAGCGCCGTTCCTAAGCATGGCGGGCCTTCCATCGGGCTGGCCAAGACGCCGCGCTGTGTGTGGAGCGCGCCCGTCAACGACACGCTCATGGAGCGCGAAGAGCTGGAGGACGACGGCTCGGAGCCGCAGCCGCCCGTGACTGCGGGCCCGCATGCCAAGAACACCAAGAAGGTCGTCATGCGTACGGCTCGCCGCCGAAAGGTGCGCTGGCTCAAGCCCCTGGAGCGCGTGACCATGCTCACCAAGGCCGGCTGCAGCGAGAAGCGCATCTACCGCATGATGATGGAATCGTCGGAGATCGCCATGTCCAGGAGACTCAGTCTGCGGGTGGATTGCGCGATGCCGGTGTAAATGCCGATAGATGAGGACGCTGGAGAGTGATATGGTGCCTGCAGTGAAGCGTGGAAGTGGTTGAGGGTTGGAGTATGATAGAAGACTCGAAGCAGGGCTAGCTCGAGGCTAGTGGGGATGTAACATATAATTTACGACAAGTGATGGAGGTCGAGATGCTGGTCATTTGCACTGCCAGGCCGAGTGGAAGCGCAGACAGGAGCCAATTTCTTAGACGACGAGCGATCTCCGCAGCTGCGTGTGCTAGTAGTGCTAGCCGAGCATTCAATCGCAGTCGAGCCCTGTCCCATCGGCCGTTAGACAAAGGCTTTCATTCTGGTTTTCTCAAACGTAAGCGAGGAAGCGTTAAATCTCCAACATTGGGCTCATGTGTTGTGGTGCTGTAGATGTCGGGCATTGTCGACTTGACACGCAGCAGCTCAAGCGAAGAGGAGTATGAGGCCAAGGCTCCCGCATCAAAAGTCCCCTCAACAGGGCAGGAGATCAAGCAGACTGGCAACAGCTCATCTGCGAAGACTGTTAACTCGAAGGGTATGTGCGCAGAAGACGGAGTGGCCGAGTTAGCTGCTTTGAATGAGCTCTCTTCTCTTCCTACTGTCTACGAATTGACTAAGCGAAAAAGGAAGCTCAAGCGCGACCCGTTTCCCGCTCCAAAGAGTAGGAAAACACGCTACCAACAGTTGAAGAAAGCTGCGCGAACTTCTGGGAATCGAGTTATCAATGCCACGTCTACAAGGACGCTTTCCGAAAAATAAAAGCACGAAGGCTGGGATTTTTGTTTGTGTCCCAGTCGTTCCATATGCACAATGCCTCACCATGATACCTTCAGCCTGCTCCGTTTTCCCAAAGTGGCCCGTCACAGAAGCAGGTTCTCTCCTTTTCATTCGAGAATCTGCCGCCTGGAGGAAAGATGGCGAAGCTCTTTTGTGCGATTGTTGGTGCGCAAGGATAGCGTTTTCCCGGTAGTCATCGATGAGAGCGAGTCAGTGGGGGACCTGAAGGAGGCGATTCAGAAGAAGAAGCCCGACACGATCAAGTGTGAAGCCGACAAGATACAGCTCTTCCTGACGTGGACGGAGAGCGACAGGTGGCTGCAGTCCCGCTCAGAAGATGCGAAGAAGCTCAAGAAGGAGAGAAGACTGCTTTAATCGAAGCGCTATTACACGAAGACAAAGAGCTGCAGGGGAGGATGGCCTTGCAGACGTGTTGGAGGATATGGACCCGCCAGCCACTGGCCAAATCCACGTGCTGGTGGTGGTATCCCGCTCGAAGAGAAGACATCATCTCCACTTGGGGACATTGCCGCCACGTTGTTTCAATACACTTTCTTGAAAGTTCTTAGTACAACGCCTTCGAGGACTCAAGAACTGAAGCACCAATTGTTGGAGACATACAAGTGTGATCGCGGCGAAAACCAGTACGGCCACCCCATGTTGCTATGCATGCTGTTGAATGTTGCTCTACCGAGCACTGTTGTGATTGCATCACACATTTTCCGACGAGCACGATCGACTGAAAGATTGTTTCGTGCAAATCGAGGATATTGACGATGTGAGGAATGGCTTGCTGTTGTTCAAACCGATTGAAAGCGCCTTCGATCATCACGACCTTGCGTTTCTTGTCGACGAGCGAGATTAGTTCACACTGAAGATTTTTAATCCGAAGATCAAGGCGGAGCTGCGTGGACTGGTTGGCCCAAAACAATGGGATGCACTTGGAGGGAGTTCTCTACGAGACGATTGGAGGACAACTAAGGATCCAGTCTTTGCTCCAAGTGCGCCGGATTTCGAAGTGCACACGACGTTTGGCGAGTTGGATGGCGAGTCACTTCAGTTTCCAAGAGGGTCAACACTTCGTCCTTTCAGGCGTTGTTTGTACCATCAAGCTCTGTTGGCCAAAACAAAGGCGATTACCGAGGGATGGGAGTCGAAAGATTATAAGTTCGATGCCTTCTCGTCAGAAGGGTTCACACTGCAAGAGAAGATGAAATTTCTATTTGATAGCAAATCTGATTATATGAGTTCGTTAGCGATTTCGGACAAAGTCTTGGCTTGAGACGGAAGCTACAAGGATAAGGACGAAAAAATGAGCTAGGCTGAAGTACCAAAACACTCCAAATGCACGCAGCGGACGTGTCCGCCGCTATGTTTCACGAGAATAGAGCATGTCTGCGCTATTGGAAGCACAACGGGGCCGTAGAAGCTAGACCTATCGTGCTCGTCATATTTGAGGTCTCCTCAGTTGGTTTGACGCAGCCACGGTGCGCTGCGCTTGCAATTCCGTGGATATCCGATTCAATAGGACCCACGAAACAGCTTAATAGCTACGACTTCGCAAAAGGACGTTGAAGCGAACGATGGCATGGAGCGAGCGGTCGGCGGCGAGCGTAGAGAGGGAACGAGGCGGCGCAAGACGAGGGCAACACGCGCAAAAGATGCTAAAGTAGCAGACGCAGCGAATGGCGGCGAGTTCGTGCAGCTGGCGGCGTCCTCGACCGCTGCGTGGCCTTCAACCCGAAGCAATGGCGCCACGTGCTAGACAAGTCTGCAGTCGTGCTGAACCACCGAAAGAGCGACGTAATAAAACCTCCTACAAGCAAATATACAAAATCTACTCGCCCAGTGTCCACAGAGGAGGACGTAAGGGAAAAGAGAGACGTCTTCCCACCCCTCTCCGTGGCGCAGTATCTAAACCAGCCAGAGCTGGATCGACGATCTTCTCCACTGCGAGGCGTGTGCGATAGGCTACGATGCGAGCGTCAAGTTCTCCTCCACGATGCAGCTTGTCCATCTCCCGAAGTACGCTGCTGCCATCTTTGGCTCGGATGCTGCGGGTGCTCAAGAATGTAAGGACCGCCGACTCAGCCCGCAGACCGACAGCAAGGACGCAGTCCTTATAATCTTGCGCTTCCTCGTGGAACACGTCGTCAAGAAACAGCTTCATGTATGCAGCCACGAGACGGTATCCCGACTTCTTCTGCCGATCGCTGGAGTCCCAGACGCGCGGCAGCCTCGTGTACAACTCAAACCACATCGAGGACAGGTTGGTCGTAGGTTTCTTTCTGCGCTTAGCTTTCGGTTCTTGAGCTGACGCTTCTTGTTCTTGAGTTGCTTGTGCAGTCGATTCCTGAGCCGAAGATCGCTGCAGTACGGTAGCTTCGAGCACAAGGAGTAGCCATTAAGCGATTGCTTTCTATCAGCTCGTTAATGAGAGCAGCGTGATGACACCCGGACTTGCAGTTCTGGGTTTTTCTTCTCCCGCTTCGTGTTTGTCCCCAGGACCAGCCGTAGCAGCGCTCAAAGCTGACGACCACGCCAGCGCGTCGGCAAGTAGTATCCCAGCAGTACCAAGACATTCTCCGACGCGGGCAACGTACAGGCTCTCAGGTGCTAAGGTCTTCACTTGGGGAGATACTTGATCAGGTATGCAGTCAACACCCCGATACCCTTGCGACTAACGTTGAACTAGACGTCTTCCAGGCCAAGGCAGCATCCAAACAACGGCTCTTGCAGCCGCTCCAAGCGCTCTTGGGCTCCGTGGTCAAGTGACACGATGCCCGTAAAGTCTGGTGGATTGTGGATGGATGGTGACGCGCAACAAGTAGCGCGACAGTAACCGAGAGCGTGGAGAGAACTCTCACTGCCTGTCCAGCAGAGGACAGGGGATTGGGCGCTGTGGAGTAATGATGTGAACGGGCTCCAAGCGAAGCAAGCTAAGCCCTGGACCGAGCGCCGCCGGCCAAGGACCATACAGATTCTGAGTTAATCTGAGAGACATGCTCCTGGCGGCCGCTTGCAGCGTTCTCCCAGAATAGAGCCCCATAAGTCTCAGGATGGTGACAAGCTCCCATAATCCGGGAAATCCTACTCAATCTGGGGATTTTTCATGGTATCTTTGGAAGCGATTGTTCAAGCACGATCCCCCGATTTGGCAACTGAAGAGGATGTGTGTTGGATTCCTGCCAGGAGTACCTTTAGTTTGCATGAGATCTTTAACCAAACAGAGTTCGTTTTACTTTCTAAGTGGCAAGCCGGAAGATTGGCCCGGCGGAAGCGGCTCCACGTCCGTCAAGTTATCCTAAGGTCAAAGAGGCGGGCGCAAGAGGCTCTCGACTGCTAGTAACCTTACTCCATATCTACGTGCTGTCAGGCCCTGGTGGGGTAGTCGGTGCGCTATATTATGGGGGATTTGCTTCCTAAGACTGACTTGCATAGTGTTCTGGGCTGAAAAGCCGATATTGTGTGGGATGCTGTCCTCTCGGGGACTGGTGCGCGTGCTAGCCTTGGGTCTGGGCTAGGAGTTAAGCAAAGAGACCCTTTAAGGCCCGAGTCCTGGGCCTTTCAAAGAACAGAGGGCAAAGAGAGTTTTGTGTAGTGTATAACTTTATTGGTTAAGTAGTCTTCGTGCCCAAGACTACAAGGTTCAAGTCAACCGGTCAAGACACCCCCTGACGCGGGCTCGGTACGCTGCCTGGAAGAAGTTATCCCCCAGGGATCACCACGCCGCTACTTCGTCTGGCCACACACGCCTAGGACAACTTATCCTGAATTCGCAGCGCCACATACTGCTAGGACAAACCGCCAATCGTGGAAACGGACTACAAGAGTCTCGAAGGTCTCTTTACCCAAAAGATGGCAAGTCGGCGTCTCGCACGCTGGTATGACATCCTGACCGAGTACCAGCCTACGTTCTCGTACCTCCCTGGCACGAAAAAGGGATTGCAGATGCCCTGAGCAGACGACCAGACTTACAACCAGATGCAAAGTTCTTCCACGACTTAACAGTGACGACCTTCGACGATACATCATTCCAGCTGGAGATAACGAAAGTTACAGCTGATGGCGATCTGGTTAAGGACACCAAAGCAGAGTACGCGAAAGACCACGAGATCCGCACAATCTTGGCAGCAATCAAGAATCGTGCAGAAACAGAGAATAACCGAGAATCCAAACAGCAGCGGAAGAAGTACCGGCACTACGCGGAAGCACAGGGCCGGTTATGGTATCAATTCCCAGTGGATTATGATCCTCGGCTCGTAGTTCCCAACTCCCTGAAGCTTCGTCAATGTATCATCGGCGAATGCCACGAGTCCAACTACGGGGCCACTCTGATGCAGAGCGCATGTATTTAACGCTGGCGCAAATTTGGTACTGGTCCAAGATGTTCAAGTCGATTCAAAAGAACATTGCAGACTGTGAACCATGTCGTCGGAACAAGCCACGGTTGACGAAACCACCAGGACTTCTAAAACCACTTCACATCCTGGATGAAAGATGGCGTTCCATTTCCATGGACTTCATCACCGATCTACCACGCACGAAGAGCAAAGTAGACTCGATCTGGGTAGTTGTCGACCGATTGACCAAGAGATGTCACTTCGTGCCGACTACGAAAACGGTAACAGCAGAAGGTGTAGCTCGCCTGTTCATCGACCACATCTGGCGACATTCCGATCGAGATCGCAAATTCGTGTTTGCCTTCTGGCAGTACATTTTCCACGTCCATCGGTACGACAGTGAACATGACGGTAGCTCATCGTGTACAAGGCGACGGTCAGACGGGACGAATGAATCGGACGCTGGAAGAATATCTTCGTAACTTTGTGGGGCCACAGCAGAACGACTGGGATCTCCACCTTGCCAACGCAGAGTTTGCAGTTAACTCGACCGTGAATTCGAGCACGAAGACTACTCCCTTCGAAGCGGACCTGGGGTACGTTCCCTTGAACTGCAATTGACCGCGAAGCAACCGAAGGAGTGCCCACCAGCAAACGTTGAGCTAAATTCCGAGATAAACAAGCTGCAATACTCTTGCGATGTCGTGAAGCTCTAGCGCAGGCACAAGAGCGGATGAAAGACGTGTACAACCTCAATCGCCAAGAGCAAGAACTCAAAGTCATCGTGTGTACCTCAGTACGCAGCATTTGGACCCAAAACACACAGGGTTTCCAAATTCGTCGAAATTGGGGCCGAAGTGGATTGGACGTTGTCTGACGCATCCACAACCACGCATATGAGCTGAATATCCAGTCAGGAAACAAGTTGCACCCAGTGTTTAACACGGGGTCATTGAAACCATACCAGGAAACAACACGTTTGTCATGATTAAGTGATGTGATCCTAGCAGACGGAAGCGTTGGTCAAGTGATTAAACAACTCCTGAAAAAGCGTCAGCGAAAGAGACGTACCGAATTTCTTGTGGAGTCGGTGGGAGAAGAAACGCCAACCTGGGAGCCTGTGGAAAACCTCTCACAAGTACCTGACCTGATCTCGAACTTTGAGGAGGTTTGAAGAAAGAAGCGACGAAGACGAGGAAGTAGAACGTGAAGGGGGCTCCGAAAGCATACATGTATTTCCGATATACATTCCCTACGGCTTCTGCTGCTTCTTCCATGAGAGTCTTTTTCCGATTGGGCCTCGCCTTGCGCTTTCCATGGCGACAACGGTGCCCTAGATTGTACTTGACGAAGCTCATCCACTTCACGTAGTCCAGGTACGCCAGCGTTGACAGAGGTTCTGGCTCCACAGCAGGATTCACGCTGTCGAGAATGGTCACGCCGACGCCAGGACCGTGCGTGAGCAAAACCACACAGTGACCAAAGCGCTTCTCCTCGACGCTCGTAATGTAAATCCCTGCGTCCATTGTTTGGGCAAATTCCTCAAACGTCTTCACGTCGGTATACGAACCCACAAGACGATTTGGGAACAAGAGTTCATAATCCAGGGGATGTTGTTACGTTGGAGAACGCGGTAGAATTTTGTGGCATCGTCACGTGTGACGCCGTAGATTGTGAGCGGGTACTCAGCTGCAAATGCTGGCCAGAGATCATCCACCTGCGACGCGAGCTCGGAGCCCGAAATATGGTAGCAGGCTGCACGCACAGCATCCAGGAAGCAGCCACCGCTTCGAGACGCGGCGTCTCGCTTGGCGAAATACTTCTCGTAATATTTGGCGAAAGCGAGCGGACTTAATTCGTCGATCCAAGCATCAACTTGCGCCATCATCAGACTGCACTTGGCACCAAGATGCTCCTCCCAAACCCAGCTCAATGGCAGGGATTTGGTCTTCCATTCCACGAGATAGCAACAATGAGGGTGTTCGCCCTTAACATTGTGGAGTTGGACGACGGGACAGGTCTCCAAATAATCCCATGGAGTGTCTTTGTCATAGAGATTCTCGCGACCATTAGCAGGGTGCGTCATCAGGGCTTCTGGCAAGTAATATGGACGACAAACACCCGATTCAGTACCCCGCTGCACGCGGTGCACCGTGTTATCCGGCACACCAGCGTCATCGTCACTGTCGAAGAGCTCAGAGGCGGACGCGGTCGGTGATGGCGGCCGTACCGTAAAAAAACTCGGTCATCAGAAGACAGATTCTCCTCTTCGTCATTGGAAATTTCAAAGAAGTCATCAAATGCCTGCTCTTGCAAACGGTTCTGCAGCTCCTCCATCAACTTATCGGGTGCATCAGGAGTTCTGGTGGCCCGAGCGTCGATATCTTCACCAGAGTCACAGGCGGGGCTCGCAGGTGACAACTGTGGTGATGACTGGGGTGGCGATGGCAGCGACGATGGCTGCACAGGCGAGAATGGCCCCGGCGACGGTGATACGACCAGCGATACCGCAGGCCGCACGGCAGGAGCCGCGCCAGCACGACTCAGAAGCTTCTTGGTAGCACGAAGCCCAGCAGTGGCTCAGAGATCCGGCAGCAGCGGCAACACAGGCTGCGGAGGCGATGGCAGCACCTCTTCTGCCGGTTGGGCACGACGAGCAGGAGGGAGCGGAGCAGCGCACTCTAGACGAGCCTTGGTGACGCGGAGACCAGCTGTGGCTTGAAGATCTTGAAGCAAGGTACGTGAAGCCTCAGAGAATGCCTATGAGGGCGAGGAGGCAGCAGAAGCAAGCGACCTCATCGAAGAAGCCATGGTGGCCGCGTCAAAGTGAACCCACTCGAATCCAATCCAGCCAGACCTAGGCGAAGATAAACTGGTTCAAGCGAGTTCGGCGGCCGGCTTGAGGGTCGCTGCGCTGTTTCGGGAATGAGCAGAGTCCAGAAGGGAGGGTGAGTCTAACCGGATTGGCTGAAAAGGCTCTATTTACAGCCTATCCAAGGACAGAATAGAGATAGCTAAAGTTTAGGAGAATTAGAAAAACCCAGCAATAGTAAGGGAACAGACGTAGGGCAGCCGTGGAAGCTCCGAGAAGTTTTCACCTGCCTGAACTGCGGGGGCGGCTCACTTTCTTTTGGTGCGCCCTCCCCAAAGCCCTCTTCGCTTACAGTGTGATGTCGTGCGCTTGAAAGGATCCTACAACGGATAGCAGAACGTATTTACTGTTATCTCGGTTCATGTGATATTTCTAATGCTAAATTGATCGTGCCGGTGAAAGTGTGCAGTTGTTCTCCCTAAATGTCGATAAACCCGGTCGCGATACCTCTATTTTTAATATAGCATAGTGAACTCTTATTTAGCTACGGCGCTACCAGTCGTTCCTCGGGAAGCACTTTGTTATGCTCTCTCCTTCTAAAACAATCACTTCCGGTTTTACCGCTAGCTACTACAAGATCCTCTTCCCTTGCTCCGAATTGCCCGTCAGTGCATTTGTTTATTTGTATTGGTGTTATATATGGGTTTTCAACTGAGAAACCTCAGGAAGCTGTGGTCATCTGTTCAGATAAAGACTAACTTTGCAATAGGGTTTTGGTCTACCAACAGCTCGTATTCCCCTCCAGATATATACAGTGTCGATGAAACTGCAATGGAAATCGACATGCCGCCCGCTCGAATCTGGGATATTAAGGGGAACCAAAGAGATGAGAACCCTCCCAAAAGGGCATTTCTACGGTCCATGAGGCAGATTGGATCGATTCAATAGGATGGCAATTTTATATCAAAAATCACTTAAATATGAAAGTGATGGACCAGCGCTGCTCTTTGTCGATGACTTCGACAGCTAGGTGTCGGAGCAAGGAGTGCGCGTTGCGGCTGAGGAGTCCTTTTCCCTTTGCTCTACGGCAACAAGCAACTAATAACGCTATTGTGTCTTCGTTTGCATCTCACGGCTTAGCTGCCGTCCGTATCACGTTGCTGTCCTCCATCGAGAAGCGCAAACGCGCGATGTTCTTACAGGCAGTGATTCTACAAAAGAGCAAGTTGCCATTGAAGTGTGGATCTGGTGGCATGCAGCTTGGAGGCGATGGGGTTCACGACACACGGGCTTCTAGCTGCCCGTGCTGATGGGAGCTCGTGTTGCTCGCTGGCATTCGTGTCACATGCAGCGTGCATGATGTGGTGCTTGCCGCAAGGAGGACTTGCAGCTCGAGGCAACTTAGCATTATCGGTGATCGACGCCAGTTTGCGACCCTTCGTATTGAAGTTGCCGCTACAGAGAGCAGTGGTTGGTTACCACGACTGACACCCCAGGGCAACCAAGACTAGGGCTCGGCTGGGCTAAGTTGGCGTTCACTTCCCAACTTGCTGGAAGCGAGGGAGAGCATGGCGTTCCAACTTGACGATCCGCTAGACCCGCAAGTCACGTTGGCGTATGCGAGATTGAGGCGTGGGAGGATTTTTGTCAGAACTAACAATTCGATGCTTTAAAACAGCAATTCTTAGCGCGAAGAGTTGAGGCGAAGGCAGGCTTGAGTCAGTTATAGGTTAACTCGACTAAAAAGATGTTTTCGTGCGATTTGAAGTTTAATTTACTCAATCGTACAATTTTTGTGTCTATTTCTTTTGTATAGACAACCCGAACTGATTCACCCAGCTTTTTTGTCGCTGTCGGTACGTTGCGGAGTTTAAAACCTTGCTAATCCAATGATTGCTTCCAATCGACCAGATGGAGCCATACCGACCATGGAGGAAACGAACACGCCGACAATTGCTGTTCTGGTGTCATCGGCAGCAATAATGGCCCCGGACGTATGTTGGCCCGCGCTAGTAAAGTGGATGAGAGAACGGTAAGGGTATGATGATACAATCTAAGCTTGCTGCGCCACGACGAAAGAGAACAAGTGGAAAACGCTGCCTAGCGCCAAAACTTTCATTCAATCGGCAATTTCCGACCACCTTGTGCAAATTCGCAAAAGAAAAAGAGGCTACCATGGAGGAGGTGACGGTGGAACCCGTCATATCGGAGCTCACACGAGCATCGGCAACGTCATGAATGGTGCTATTGTCGTGGTGTTCAACGCTGAGTTGAAGATTAAACTGCAGGAACACACGTCATCAACTATTTTATAATATGCGACGAGATTATACTACAACATGGTCACAAGAACCTTTAAGACGATCTTATTCACATAAAAGGCAAATAGAGACAAGAAAGCAACAAGATCTTACAAGAACACGCGTCGAACTGCAAAACCAATCCGTCCTTCAGCACTACGGCTACGATGGCTACGCCCCATTACCAATGTCAAGCCGATACAAGCTCTATACCTGGAACAATTGCTTGGTGTTTCTGCATTATTAGAGTGCACACTGGATGTTGGTGACCGCGTCCTTTCTATGTTTCTAAGTTGTTTGATCAGGAAGTTGGTTATTGGGTGCGGTTCAAGGATCGTGACATCTCCAGCACCAAGAGAGCGACATGGGTCAAAGAGCCAACGAGCCGTATTAAAACATGCATAAATCCCGAGAAGATAATCTTATCGGAGTTAGAGCCAGTGGACTTCCACAAGTGTGACGACGATTGATTTTATGACGCGTGAAGGAATTCCGCACGCGGATATTTTTGCACACCCGTAACTGTCGCTTGGATGCGGCGCGCGAACAACCTGTGCGAGCGAGGGGGCTTATTGAGACGCGCATCAGCATCGATCTATATGCCGTTACAGACATTCGAATAACTTGAAGCATAGGGAGGTACTGCGTGGAGCTAATGGCGCAGTATGGAGGATCTGAGAGTGAGAGGGGCACGATGTATATAGGAGAAAGTCCTCCAAAAGGTGGACCATTTTCGTTGATTCAAAACCGTATGGTAACTACACACATCTCTAATGCAATCACACTGGAGTACAGTACCAGGAAGTTGCATAAGGTGGCAGTTGTGGCGGGACGTGAGATCACAATCGACTACAGCGACTCACTCGGCTTCGTGTGCCGTTGCGGAATTGCGTTGTGCCGTGACAAATGAAAAGCAGAATGAGGTAGCATTGGTTTTAATATATCATCCAGTAAGCGTCCCTCTCTTCTGGTTGGGCGCTGCCGTCAGATGCCTACTAAGTTCCGGAGATGCAGCCCAGTTGTGTCGAGTTTCGCCAAGTCGGTGCTACTCCTGACCAGGGGCAGCAGCCGATGGACAACAAGAAGGTAGTCGCTAGCTAACCTGAGTAATAAAGTTATCTGTCCTACGTTGACTACCTCCTAAACCAGTCGGCGTTACTTGACTCGAAACAGGGGTGGCGCTGATTGAGGTGCCGTGCGTCGCCGGGCTCACGGGCTATGATACCGTGGGGGCTGGTTACCACTGGCGCCTCCGACGCGGCGTACGGGCGCGGGCTACGATACCGCTCACTCTCGTGCTAGTGCGGGCTCTGATACCGCCGGTTGGGATTGCCGCCACCTGTGTCGACAGTCGTCTGCAACGCAAGAATTAATAGACACCTTGGCCTGGTTGTTGTTCGTGTTTGGTCTTCTCTGCTAATTATAAACTAACCTGCCTACCACATGCATGCATGCATGGCACGCCTTCTGCCTTCTTGCGATCTTCGCACTTCCACTGTTTCGTTCGCAAATGGTCGCGGCCGTTGCTGCTTGGGGGTCCTGGTTGCTAGTCCCCAGTCCTTGGTCACCGCGAAAGCTGGCGCCTTTCGTGGTCACTTACTGGAGGTCGCTGGGAGTCGTGTGGTCTTCATCTTCGTCCGGGTGGTCCTTCGCTGCTCGATCAGCTGTCCTGCAGAGTTGACGCGTCGCCGCGTGCTGTTCGTTGTAGTTGTAGTTACCTGCTCAATAGAATCTCCAATCGGAAAACTGTTCATGTTACTATCCCTTCAGATTCATTTGTGTGTGGTTTTAAAACAGTTACGTGTCGAAATGGATGAAGTGTGTGAGTTGTTAAAACGTAGTGTAACTTCTTCAATATATTTTTCTAAAATTAAACACGAGATAAGTGACGATGTGTGCTATCCGCGCGAGACTCCCCGTCACTATACAATAAGCCCCAGCAGGAACAGGCGTGACGCTGCAGCCAGCATTACCGTTAGTTTAAGCACGACATTCTGATACAGGCAATGCAAACAGCTTACGATATAATGCCAGCGCGGAAGGCAAGGAACCTATTTTATATTAAGATCCAGCTTTGCCAGAGGTTGATAGACCAGCGAGAAAACGAAAGGGATGTTGCGAGGTTTAATTAGATGGATATATTTTGGTTTTTTATCAATCACATTCCTCTCTGTACGTGCCTGTATCATCTATTTCCTGCTCGGGCCCAAAGCCTCTCGATTGAAGAAAGTTAGTAATGGTGGTACGGCACGCTACATATATACACTGCCGGTCAAAATAAACCGGCCACCCACGTTTCGGTCGATATCTCGGTCAATAATTAGTGTTAGACGGTGAGCTTTTGATATGTTATTTGTACTGTGCAACGCCAAAGCCTACTAGTGCTAACACTCGCGTTTTTGCGGTTTGTAGCATACCTCTCATACAACTATCGCTCTTGCACTACGGCCCAAACTTCCGGCCACCAACATCCCATACAAAACACTATATAAAAAGAAATGGGTACAGGAAAAGTAGAGCAGTCTTTCTCGTCCAGCCGTTCTGGTGCTGCTTGGCGCGATGCTTTCGTAGTTGAGCGCTGCAGTTTCCAATTTGCAATTGCATAGCACCGTGGCTATGTGACGAGGAGCGAGGGCGCGTACAAGGTCTTTGTGAGGCAGAGCTCTCTGTGCGAGCAATTTCAAGGAAGGTCAAGCACTCAAGAGACTCTGTCGGGCGAGCGCTGTTGCCTCGTTCAGATACCAAGCCACGCCCAGGCCGCAAGCCCATCGTCTCCGAGCGGCTGGCGCGTCGCCTGCTCCGGAAAGCCTCCTCCGGAGACTTCTCGGCCGCGCAGCTCAAGACCGACTGCAATGTCACCTGTTCGGTGCGCACGATTAGGCTCCTTCTCGCTGGCGTCGATTGGCTCGACTACTCTAAGATGGAGAACAAGCTGGCTTTGACGACTGCGCACAAGGCGGCTCGTCTAGCGTGGGCCAAGGACATGGTTCTGAAGTCCACAGAGGAGTGGGATTGCGTTGTATTTTCGGACGAAAAGAAATTTAATCTGGATGGACCAGACGGGCTGCAAAGGTATTGGCATGACGTTCGTCTGCCTTTGCGTTCAACCGTGCGTCGTCAAAATGGTGGAGGATCCGTGATGGTGTGGGGCGGCTTCAGCGCGAAGGGCAAGACGGAGCTCGCGGTGCTTGTGGGGCGGCAAGCCTCAGCATATTATATCCATATTGTGTCTGAGTACTTGCTGCCCTACGCTCATCTGCACTACGGGGTTGATTTTGTGTACCATCAGGACAACGCTTCGATAAACACGTCTCGAGAGACGATGGAGTTTTTTGACGAGCAGAGCGTCAACCTGATGGCTTGGCCTGCTCGCTCGCCAGATCTCAACCCCATCGAAAATCTATGGGCAATTCTAGCGCGCAAGGTATACCCAAACGGTAGGCAGTACGCTAATGTGGCTGAACTAACTGATGCTATACTCCAAGCGTGGAAGATTATCGAGCACACGACGCTGACGACGTTAATATGGTCGATGCCGCGCAGGTGCATTGAAGTGATCGAAAGGGCGATAAAACACACTACTAATGCAAGTAGTCTGTATCCATTTCTTTTTATATAGTGTTTTGTATGGGATGTTGGTGGCCGGAAGTTTGGGCCGTAGTGCAAAAGCGATAGTTGTATGAGAGGTATGCTACAAACCGCAAAAACGCGAGCGTTAGCACTAGTAGGCTTTGGCGTTGCACAGTACAAATAACATATCAAAAGCTCACCGTCTAACACTAATTATTGACCGAGATATCGACCGAAACGTGGGTGGCCGGTTTATTTTGACCGGCAGTGTAGCAGATCGTACAATATCATTGCTTCGGTTGTAGATCGAGGTTGACGAATCAGCAAAAATGTTCAGAGCCAAGAAGCGAAAAGGCAACTTGTTACCCCCGGAATAGGACCTATTCATCTTTAATCATGACAATATTAATCACTACAACATGCATTACCACACAAAGAAGCGTTATCGCTTCTTCACAACCGACGCCGTCACGACCACCATACTACTGACAGAGGAGAAACCCACCGGCGGTAACCTGCTTTCCTAGCTCAAACCATCCTCACTGATCGTCAATGGAACGGAACACACATATCCAAATGCGAACTATGAAGTCTGAAGTGGGGAGAAATTCCGTGTGACCGGTGATTGGACGCGGGTGAATCGAACCTAAGCTATAGGAGACGTATTCGAACAAGGGGATCCTTCCCAAATCCATGTGTCGCGATATCCTCATATTGATGGCGACCTCGATGCCTTCTGCCATGATGCATATGGACACGATGAAGTTCTCAGATTCCAGCAATATGATGGGAGAGGGTTTAATTCACCGCACCCGACGGATACGAAGCAGGTGAGAGATAGAGAGCAACCTCGAGGACAATAACTTCTGCTGGTTTCCAGAACGGGGTGAAATGGCGCATTCATAACGCATTGTTTTACGACTGATTAGTGTGAATCTTCTATAAAATATTCTCTGGCGCCAAAAGGAGGATGACAGCAGCCCGTAAGGAAAGACCAAGGGGAAAGAGAGGGTGACAGGTTAAGGTGGTCCCGGTGAACATTAGCGTGACGCGCCCTTGTTGAGCCCAGGGTCCTTGAGAGGCACGGATGACATCCGACAGTTCCACGACGAGCCGGGGTTGTACGTGGTCAGATTGCCTGGTCATGCGAAGCGGTACTTATCTGTCGCGATAAAGACATGCTACCGCACCGCTATGCAAATTCGATATGGCGGGTATTGTAGAGCTGTCCACGCCCCACGCTGCACGCTGCACGCTCGCGTCGCCTCCCTGTACAATCAGTGCGACATGGGGAAATATGTATGCCGGGTATGAAGAGGCGAATTCACATCGAGGCTGTCGTTGGTATTTGGTCGGGGATCCTGGTCGATTTAGAGACACGGCTTCGTGAGAGGTCCGGCGAGTTCGGAATGCGGCTGTGGACAAACTCGGCTCCCGTACTGAGAGAACAGGGGTTTTCACCTTTTAGGCTGTACATGACCACATCTTGGCAATTCTCCACGAGCTCGTACTAAGAGTTCAATACTGATTTGCAGTCAGCACTTATTCTTTTGGATTCTTGGGTGGTGGGCATCGATTCCAGAATCGGAAAAGCGTATGCGGTTCGGGACACCTGGTAAGTAACAACACCTCGACGTTCGCGCACCACCATCCTGTGTCTCTAAGGGGATGAACATGAGCGCGTTACAGGTGTGAAGATTGAGGAGCCGAGCTGTACAGTTTTTTTCTCCTGTTTTGTTTGTTGTTCATGATAACCATCGGTGTGTCCCGTGCCTCGACCGGTGGCTCGCCGACCCCGCTGTGCCACAGAAATTGCCAGGGCCTCGATGTAGCTCTCGTCTCCGTGTTTACTACGGGTCGATGACGATCTCAAGCGGAGAATACCCTAAATAGAGGTCCGACTGGACCTTGCGGCTGGACACAGTTGCCTGATGTGCAAGCGACTGCTCCTAGAGGACCTCGTCGTGGCCGACTCGTGCGATTCGTACCGGGTGTTGTGTCCGCGTGGGCCATCGAGAGACGAACAAGAGCGGTCAGTCGTGGTCTTACCTTGTCAACCCCAGCAGACCAAGCAAGAAGTGTAGGAAGAAGAAGAGCACTTTAAGAGAGATCGTATTTTACTATTAGCCTTACTGCTTAAGCCTCGATCCCCTCCTTCGCTTCCTCCGGCCTGGAACTACCCGCAAGGACACAGATACACGACAGGTGACTTAACAGTATTTCTATCCGTCTTCAGAAATCGCCAGTAGCTACTGCAAATTTCTAAATAGTATATTTTCACGAAATTCCTCGAGAGCCTCCAGCGCGGGTTTGTATCGGATTTCTGGCCCGGATGTTGTTACTGGAAGACGAATGAGTCTTGATAAGCTTGCGTTGTAGCAGGAAAAAGGAAGACTGAGCTATATGAAAGTGCCCTGACGGCAAGTAGGCACGAGACGCTGCAGCGTCTGTGCGAAGGAAGTGAAACCTATGAAACCTAAAACTGCTGGAGTTGGGAGTTGTTGCCTTTGAGGGATGCTATCCATCACAATCCCTCCTTTAGACGAGCAGTGGCCCGGGTATCGGGTAGCTGGTCGAGATACTCGCGGATGAGCTCCTTGACTTGTCCGAGGTTAGCAAGTGGCTCCCATGATGGGAAATTGAGGTGTTTATCCACTTGACCTTGTGCCGCTGAATACCCTTGCGTTTTCGATGCCCCGTAATCGGTTGGACCAATTCACCAGTCGATCCATCGGCAACGAGTACTGCAGGAACTCGTTGTTGGCGACTTGGCTCGGGATCGTAGTGGTGACGTCGAAGCAAAGAGACGTGAAACTCGGGAAAAAGACGCAAACCCTCCGGCAGAGTCAAGCGGTAGCGATCAGGACCCGTGACCGACTCAATACGGTATGGCCCGATAAACCGAGACGCAAATTTGCGCTTGCCCGCTGATCCGGTGTGCGCGATGTCGAGGTTCTTCGTATCTAGTAGCACTTTATCGCCAACGGCAAAATGGCAGTCGGACGGTTGCGATCGTAGTGGCGATGCCAGGAACGCTGAGCCGCAGCCATGGCATCTTGCGCGGCGATCAGAATGGCTTGCTGAGATTCGAGAAATGTTGCGGCTGGCTGAAGCGAAGTAGTAGCAGGGGTAGCGCCAAATCACTCACCGATCGCGGTAAATAGCCAAGATCCGCGACGAATGGGGCCAAACCAGTAGTCGAATGGACTCGAGAATTGTACGCAAATTCCGCCAACGGTAGAAATCCCTCCCAATCGGTCTGATGCGGCTCGAGGAAGTGTCGAAGGTACTCGATGATGAACTTGTTAGCCACCTCCGACTGCCCATCTGTGGAAGGTTTGAACGCCGTGCTCAAATGCAAGTCGGAACTTTGGAGCTTCATGATGTTCGTCCAGAGCTTCGAAGTAAATTTGGGATCGCGGTCGGAGACAATTGAGCTGAGAAGACCATGTAGACGTTGATAGGATGCACAGAACTGCTTGGCAGTGTCAAGGGCTGAGTCTGTACTTGAAGTTGGCGTGAAGTGTGCTCGTTTTGTTAGTCGATCAACAATCACCATTATCGCGTCATGACCGACAGCCGTCGTTGGTAGGCTCACCATGAAGTCCATGCTGATATCTTGCCAGCGTGCCGACGGAATATCCAGTGGATGTAATAGCCCCGGTGCTTTACCGCGTGGGTTCTTCGAACGTTGGCAGGACTCACAACTCGCCACATACTTGCGAACGCTTTTCACCAAATTAGGCCGGTAATACTTCGCTGCCATGAAAATGTGGGTCTTATGATAGCCAGGGTGACCTCGAGACGCAACATCATGTTCCTCAAAAAGCAGTCGATTGCGTGGTGCTGGTGTCATATGTGGTGAATTCTGTGTGGGGCACAATTTGGCCGGCGAAGATTGCGGCTCGTTTTGGTCAGAGCGCAGCTATCGTGTGATGATCGGTGTTAATGTATAACGGCCGATCGATCAAATACACTTTCCAGAGTCGCATCGCGTGCAGTGCGGCAAGAAGCTCCTTCTCGCGAGTCGGGTAGATTACTTCAGCTCGAGAAAGTTTCCGCCCACCGTAAGCGATCACTCGCTCTGCGCCATGCTCATCGCGTTGGAACAGATAGCCACCAACTGCAAAGTCTGAAGCGTCCATACTGACGTGGAAGGGCTGCGAAAAATCGGGGTGTGCCAATATTGGCGGCGATGTTAGCCTCTCCTTGAGTGTTTTGAACGCTGACCTGTGCACTTCGGTGACCTTGATCTCGTCATTCTTAGCCTTGCCCTTGGTCAGTTCCGTGAGTGGAGCTACTAAAGCAGCGAAGTCGGGACAAAACCGTAGGACATACACACACGTACCCAAGAACGACTGAAGCTGATGCTTCGTGTGGGGTTCCGGCCAGTCGGCAATGATGCTTCACTTGGTAGGGTCCATGCGAACACCTTCTCTACCGATAAAATCACCAAGACAGGGTATCTCCGCAGCACAGAATGTGCACTTAGAGAGTTTGATGTACAAGTTCTGATCCACGCAGCGCTGGAATACCTTCTCCAAAGCGGCGAGATGCTCCTCCACAGATTCTGAAGCTGTAAACACGAAAATGTCGTTGAAGTAGGTTTGGCAGAAATCGCGTTGATCACTGAAGATGCTCTGCACAAGCCGGTTGAAGCACGACGGGCTGCTGGACACTTCCATCGGGGTGACTTGGTACTCGTAGAGTACATCGGGTGTGGAGAAGGCTGTGTACTGGATCGAGTCAGCGCGCAGTCGGACTTGATAAAAACCCCAAAGCAGGTCCATGGCTGAGAACAGTTTGGCCCCAGCCATCGCTTGATAAATCTCCTCCTTGCGTGGGATGGGGTTGGCTGGCACGCGCATCTTAGCATTCAGCCCTCTGAAGTCATGTACAATGCGCCATTCTCCGGAGCTCTTCCGCACACAAAATGTTGGCGAACAGTAAGGAGACCCCGACTTGCGGATAATCGTTGCTGCTAGCATTTCCTTCGTCCACAGACGAATCGCCTCTCGTTGAGCTGCAGACAAAGGGAACTGCTTCCGATGCACTGGCGTGTTGTCTGTCAGCTCGATACTCGCCTCCATTAGACCCTCGCGCACAGGAGGCACAGACGGAAGTTCTTCCCGGAATAATTGAGACCGAAACTTGCAGAGAAGGGGATAGGCCGGTGATGTCTTCAACGCTTCCCAAGCGAGTTCTTCCTTGGAAGGCGACTCACTTGCGTTGAACAGGAGACAGAATTCGTTGTCGGTGGCCTGGAGCAGGTTCTTCAGTTGTTTAGTTGAGACGACACGAGTAGCTCCATGAGCAGACTCGTAGTTGTGGCGACTGTAATAATGCAGTAACTCTGTGTCGGAGCACGCAGTAGACCTTGCAGAACTGCGAACGCGACGACCGCCAACCCGGGCTGCGATGTTAGCGGGTACGCACTGACAAAACTCCAATGATACATCGCTGTTGCGTGGCGCGATAGAGCGGGTTGCCCAATCGATATCCGGGTTTGCAGTAGATAACCAAGGCATGCCCAGGAGGACATCCTTGCCTTGGGGCACCACCATGACGAGGGCTCGAGTAACATAAGGGGTAAAACCGGGAATGAGGCACTTCAACCGTGCCACCTTTCGCGGAATGATTAACGTTTTGCCGCCACCAATTCGGATAGAGACAGGCGTGGTGTAGTTCTTCACTGACAGGCCGAGCTGTTCAACGAGCTTGGGCGTGATAGCGTTAAACGATGCACCGCAATCGATAAAAGTGGAAACAGCCTGCGACTGAATCGTAGCCCACTGTTCCAAGAAACCATAAATTCCGTGCTTGGGTCTACGGTATGTCGGGCTGTCGCGGCTGTAAACGAATAGAGCCGGTGACTTCTCGCATACAGATGGACTCGAAGCCGGTGTGGCTGGGCTCACAGACTGCGTATGGTCTGCACAGTCGGAGCCGTGCTCGGCGGGCGCCAGCCCGCCGAGCCAATTACTTTTTGCACTCCAGTGTTCCCGCGATCGGGACACACTGGCGCAATGTGGCCTGGCTAGCCACAGATGTGGCAGACGATCGGAGTCTTTGCCTTGGGCTTGTTATTTGAAGCTCGCGGGGTAGAATCGGAAGCTGGCTTGTTCTGCTTCTTCTCGGTTGTGGAGGCTAAAGGCTTAGTGTCGCCAGGACCAGCACTCTGAGCTTCCTCAAAACGTTGCGCGTGCATGATGGCGTCATGTAGCGTCGTAGGAATGTTTTGCGAGATGTGACAGCTGGTGTCCGATCGTAAGTTTTGCTGATAGAACCACCGCTTCACAATCTCAGGGAGTTCCATGGTCGACTGCGAGAGGAGCAGCATAAACTTCGACGTGTAGTCCTGCTGCGTTCCAGAAACGCGCAGCTTGTAGAGCTTCGTCAACAGCTTGTAATCAAAATCACTATCACGAAACCGTAGACGAATCTGCTGTTTGAACACAGCCCAGACGCGTGGTGACTCACCCAGTGTAGTCTTGAATTCTCGATACCACGACATGGCTTCAGTGCCCAAAAAGGGGAAACCATGTCGACGAACCGAGAGTCTGGGGAATCCCGCTCAGCAGCGTACGTGCTGAAGTGTTCCTCGATGTGGAATAGCCACAGCTCGAGGTCTTCAGAGGACTTGCCATTGAACTTTGGCGGGTCCGCCTTCTGCTTCTGCGTGTTCGCACGCGCCTGGCTCTCGAACATTTCGCGCTGAAACAAAGCTTGTTGTTGCATAAACGCTTGGAATTGCTGCTACTGGGCCTGCATGGCTTGCTGCTGCACGATGAACATCTGCATGAGCTGTGCAGCTACATCAGCTCCGGCAGCGGCTGGAGGCGTTGGGGCCTGAGTCGTGTTGCCGGTGGCGGCGGCAGCTGGGACAGTGGACGACCTAGAGTTTGCTGCGGCCTCACCGCTTGTTGTGTGACCTTCGGTACCAGCCATATTGGAGTCGTGCATTCCCGCCATGTTGTCTTCGTTGTCTTCATCGTCTAGCCGGCTCTGCTGACGGGGGCGAAGGTTGGGGGACACGTCTTCAACGGGTCGGGGTGTTTTCATGCGCTTAAGTATCGCACTTAGCCGAGGCGATACAGTAATCCGGACTTGCTAACGGCGAGTTGGGACTGGACTGGAAACTTGAATTCGATCCAGGTATACCTCAGGTATAATTTCAAAATTGTTGTGGGTTTTACTGGAAGACGAATGAGTCTTGATAAGCTTGCGTTGTAGCAGGAAAAAGGAAGACTGAGCTATATGAAAGTGCCCTGACGGCAAGTAGGCACGAGACGCTGCAGCGTCTGTGCGAAGGAAGTGAAACCTATGAAACCTAAAACTCCTAAAGCAGTGAAACCTATGGGAATTAAACCTAAAACTGCTGGAGTTGGGAGTTGTTGCCTTTTGAGGGATGCTATCCATCACACCGGAAGCAGCGTCATGCCGCCTGCATCCGACGCTCCGCTGCCTCGGGCGGCGTCCGTGGCCGTCACTATTGACGGTTCTAGTAGCAATCAGAGCTGCAGCATACCTGCCGCACCTCAGAATGCAGACACTGCAACTAGGTCAGTCAGGACGAGACCAAACAGGATCCTTACCACATTTTATCGCAAAGACAGGAAACGCCCGAGAGCTGGAGTGAAGAAGGTGGGCTTTGCAGCACCCGCACTTCCAGTAGTGTCGGGCTCGTCACCGAGCCATATAGGGAGAATGGAGAACTCCGGGTGGAGATACCTAGTGGTCCACTAGTAGTGGAAATGGCTTTCATCCCCTGGAGGACGTCGCTTTCAAGGAAAGGATACCGACAGAGCGATGACGAAGGAAAAACAAACGTGAAAAGAAAAGTCGCACTCGATCAAGTAGTGACGATGACAAAGATGCACATTTGCTAGATGTGGATGACGCTACCGTGGAGTATATCGATGCTATTCTGCGCTTAGAAATGGCAAGCTGAATTTCAATATAGCAAGCACAACCGTGCCGTCGAGTTACTACAGCACTTTCACAGCAGGATACTTTCAATACACACTTCGTTGCTTATATAATACCTCATTGAAATTTCCTGCGACTACCTGGAATTTTGGTTGGCGAACAGCGGGCATTTCTGAGACCAGGAGTGAGTGTGTTTATTTTTGCGGCTCGTGCTTATGACTCACTTCCCAAGAATAGTATTGTTGACTGAAGTCTCGTGCTTCATGTTGGCCAGACAGTTCTCAAGGCTTGGGCTTCGAAATGTCGTTGTACACGCTCAAGCACCTGCTGAATGACTGCGGCTCGCGGCTCGCGGACGAAATGTGCCTCCGACAAAAGCGCGAGACCCTCGAGGATATTTGGCGGGCTTTCAACGACTGGATCGAGTCCCGATTCAACCAGGGCAAGGTACTGAAGGAAGCAACAGCAATAATTTGTTTCCTTTGGAGCTTACTCTTCTGTATTTTGCTGCAGGGCGTTCACATCGCTACGTTCGCGACCATCACATGGGAAACATTCACCAACTCGCGCAACCAGCCCAAACTACGACCCGTGTTCTTCCTCTCGGACACGTTTGTTAAAACGTATGGACTCTCGCAAAGGCGGCCGCCGCTGCCCAGCGCTACGTTAGCTTCACTGGAGGACATCAACTTTACGAAAATCGCCATCAAATTCTCGCACAACCTCACCAAGGACCTCGTCTTCAGCGGCATCCGCGACATGGTCCAGAAGATCGGCATGGTAGCGAGTACAGGTGTGCCGATGTCGATCGCCTTTAATTTCGGCAGAATTATCGCCAAGAATCGCTGCGTGTCGGTGCTTTTCGACCCGCTCAAGTTCCCTCGAGCATTAGAGGATCACATCACGCGTTCCATGATCAGCAGTCCCCCGTCCACACTCGGGAATTTAGAGGACTTTGACATCCAACCGGAAGATCTGGTCGACTACAACGATCTCTTGCCCAACGCGGATAAGCAAGACGGACAGAGAAGAGCTTCAACCACGAATATTTCTTTTCCAACCGACGATGAAGCTCTGCCGACAAGCCGAAACAACCCGGAAAACATTATCAACACGGACGTGAGTATTGAGGAAGAGCTGCAATTGTATGATGCCTTGCTCTCACCAGGACCAAACGCCAGAGACAACTCGGCCAAGCACGACGTTATGGAGTCCGCCTTCAAACGCCACATCTCCAACATGGCTCGCGACGTGGATCTCGAAGCCAAATATGCGTTCGACTCGCAGTTGCAGCAGAAGCGCGACTTGGATACCGTAGCGCTGGAGAACAAGATGCGTCGGTTGTGCGCCGAGGACTTGCAGCGGCATTTGCGTGTGCAGATGCAGCAGCGCGTGGAGTTGAAGGCCAGCGAGAAACAGGAGCGGCGCGCGATCGAGTCCAAGGCGAGCTCCTTCTACTGCGAGAGCGACCGCGTACGCCAGGGCTTTGACGACCGGATGTACATCCACCGCGTGAAGGAACAACTGAAGCATCAGCTGCAGGACCAAATCTCCAGCAAGGAACAGCAGCGAGTCGACTCCAAGCAGAAATTGCTGCAGGAGGACCGACTGTTTCTTCGGCGCGTGCGGAACGAGCTCGAGGCGATCGAGAAGAAGCAGGCCCACGACCGCGAGGAGCTGCGCAAGGTGCTGACGGGGTCCTGGAACCGAGACAGCGGCATGAAGAAGCTGGTCGAGACCCGCAAGAAGCAAAAGGCCGCCGAGCAGATGTGTCAAGAAGGGATTACTTTGCCTCCAGGCAAGCGAGATCTCTTCCCAATCTGCAAAGACCCATGACGCCCAGGTCGTGCAGACTAAGGCACGAGCTAGTGCCGGACGACTACTCCGTCGGCTTTGACATTCGGTCCGTGTGCGGTGACTAAGATAATTAGTTGTTGAGGGCGACTTCAACTTGACAGCCAATAAAATGCACACGTCGCCTTATTCGCTTTTGATGACCCCGAAGTTAAGCAACAAAGCAAGCAAATGCGATGTGCTCGAGCTGATGTGCCCGCAATAGGTGCTGCAGGCAGAGCGCGCACTGCGGACTCCAGCAAGGGCAACCACAAAAGATATCAGCAAAACCTCTTCGCGTTGGGTACATATTTTGTGCTTCAGCCATCGACAGTCACTCTTCAACCCAACAAGTCGCGCACAACAAACTTCTTCGCTGCGGTGTATGTAAGATGTACGGGACGTCCTTCTTCACTAGCAGCAGGGGGCCATCCCCAGTGCCAGCGGACGCCTGCCCACGCCCACCTTGACCACCTCGTACGCCACGTACGAGACCGACAAGGCCTTCCCCGACGCAGATCCGTCCGTGCCCCCTTCTCCACCATGAACCCGTTCGCCGCCGCCGGCAAGAGCGCGACGGGCCAGCGCTGGCAGCCCGTGCCCGGTCTGCACCACTCCAAGGAGTCGCTCTACTTCCGCTCCGCCGTGGGACAGCTGCTGCAGCAGGCGCACGCCGAGATTAGCCCGCAAGACCTGGAAGTCCGCGCCAACACGCCCGAGTTCCGCGTGGAGGACGGTGACTGGGTGGCACACAAGAATCAAACCAAGTTCGCACTGGACACACCGCAGTTCCTCAACTGCGTGGCGCGCATCCCGGCGGCGCTCATTGTGAGTCCGCACCCAGTGACGCACAACATCCAGATGAAGATTGTGGGCGGGATGCTGAGGAAGAGAGGGGAAGGCATCCGAGCCTTCAAGAAGAGATACATGGAACTCGATGGAGCCGTGCTGGCCTACTATAAGAGGAAACCTGAGAAGCACGGCATTCCACTCAGTAGAGATGAGAAGAAGGCCTGCGAAAGGGGCAGCATTGATCTGGACAAAGTGTCATCACTGCAGCCTATGGACGTCAAGACAGAGCCGTTTGGCTTTCATCTAGTGACGACTGCACGGACGTGGGTGCTGGCGGCAGAGAACGAGGCAGAGTATCATCGATGGATCAAAGCATTGTGCGGAGTTGTCAAGTTTAACGCCATCCATGTGATGTACAAGAGGCAATTCCAGCTACGCGAAGTGAACGCACAGGCCATTACGGATGTGCGTATGGCGGTGACGACAAGTGATACGGTGGGGGAAATTGTGGAACATATCTTTAATTGCTACACGCAGGCGCTGGATGCTGCACCGTTGAAACCTTACGATCCTACCGACTATCTGCTGAAAATCACGGGGTTCCGAGACTATATGATCGATCGGTATCGCATACTGAACGAGTACGTGCACGTACGCGAATGCCTGATGACGAAGAAGACGATCCGGCTGACTGTTGTCCATAAATCCATTATTCGCGAGACGGCGGCGCTGAACTTGAATATCCGCAGCAATCTTCTCCTAGGAAGTGACCCAAGAGCGACACGGAGTTCAAATCAGCTTGACGAGGTATTTGGTACGGAACGATCTGCTTCGCTCCAAATGACAACGCTAGGTGAGACGGACTGGGATCAGCCACAAGCAGCCCAAAAGGCGGTCATCCCCAGTGTGATAGTCCAGGAACCGTTTGCAATTCGTGTTCATCGAGTCTACAACATCCCGCGGACAACTTGTGTGCTCAAGCGAACGAGCGAGGCTGCTACAATCAGCGAAAACACGCTCGTCAGCGCCAGTGTTGTCGTGCGCATTGCGCTGTACGATGGAGGCCAGTTGCTCGAAAATGCTGTTGTGGATACGACTGACATCCGCTTGAAAGCTCAAAGAAATGACTTATTATTTGCCGAGTGGAGCAACCCTGAATGGTACAAGTTTAACATTGATATTTGCGAAATTACGCGGACTATGCGCGTGGAATTAACAGTGATTGGAGTTAAAAGGTAATCGGTGGGACCAAATCGATCGGGCAAGAGGAGAAAATGCTCGTGACAGGAATCAATGCATTCGAAGTTGATGGAATGCTTACTCAGGGCTCAGTCTACGTTCGAATGCTCAATAATTTGCATTCCTGTGTCCAAGGTGCAGTGCCACACGTCGCACTGCCTAACGAAGCCTTGATCCATGTGGAGCTTTGCACATTTAGCGCACCTATTAAGTTTGACTGGAGCGACACAGCTTTACTATCATCAAGCATCCGACCGCATCGAGGGAGTATTGCCCTGACCAGTCGATCAGATATGCTCCACAAAGAAGGGTGGCTTCGAAAAGTAGGGAGCTACAAGAGCTTAACCCGTTGGCGACAGAGATGGTTTATCGTGGACCAGAAGACGTGCACTTTGAGCTACGCAGATAATCAAACAGCAGCTCGGAAGCAGATTTCCCTCGCAAACTGCAGTGTTAATACGGCTGACGAAATGAATCAGACATTTACAACGGCGCCTGTGAACAGTGGAACTCGAAGGGTGCGCCAAACGTACTGCTTTAAAGTGAAACCAGCGAATTCATCGCGAGAGTACATTATGTCAGCAGATACCAAGCAATCCCGGGAGGCTTGGATGCTAGCGATCCAAACGGTGTCGAACAGCGGGACTGCATTTAGTGAAACGATCGTACTTGGCGAGACGAACAAAGGGAGCCGACTTTCTTTGAAGAAAGCCCGCGCGATTCCGATCAAAGCGCTAGCTCTGGCAACCAGTCACGCCGGCTTTCAGGGTCGTACAGTAGTGACAACCAACGTGATTCTTGTCTGAACGAGTTGCGCAAACTGATCTTGTTGGACCCGCTCTACCAGTTCAGTTCTTACCAAAAGTCGCAGCTATGGATGCACCGCGAAGAGTTGATTGACATATTCCCCGCTTTGCCCCGAGTGCTATCGTGTGTGCACTGGGATGACCCCATTGAAACCGAAGAAGCCCTGGCATTGCTGCCACAGTGGGCTGAACCGGATCACCAGGCGGCCTACATGGAACTATTAAGTGGTGAGTTTGCTCACGAAAGTGTACGCAACTTTGCGGTGCAAAAGTTGGGCCAAATGGCTGACACGACGTTCAGCTACTTTCTGCCTCAGCTAGTACAGGCCATCAAGTACGAGAACCACCACGCGTCACCTTTAGTGATGCTTCTGATCGACCGTGCCATCAAGAACCCGAACCAGATTGGGTTTGATCTCTTCTGGAGCATGAAGGTGGAGGCTCATAATGACCAATATCGCGAGCGTTACGGTACCATTTTGAATGCATACTTGGACGTATGCAGCTCGAAGATGCGCGCCATTTTGAAGCTTCAGGATAAGCTTTTCTCAGAGGGCGGCATGCTGGAGAGTATTTGTCAGAGCGTAAAGGCAAAGAAGAAGGACGGTGCTGCTGAGATGAAGCGCACGATGCAGCAGGGTCTGGAAGCTTTGAATGAACTCCTGCCGGGGTCTTTCCAACTTCCGTTGGATCCTCGTATCGAAGTCGGAAAGATTATTGTGAGCAAGTGTCGTGTGATGGACTCAGCAAAGAAGCCGCTGTGGCTGGTGTTTGAGAATGCCGAGGAAGGCGGCGATCCGGTGACGGTGATGTTTAAGGCTGGCGATGACGTGCGGCAAGACTGTTTGACTTTGCAGTTGATCCGTTTGATGGACGAGATGTGGCGAGAAGAGGGTCTAGACCTAGCGATGGAGCCGTACAAGTGTGTGGCGACATCTCCGATGACTGGTATTCTTCAAATAGTGCCCAACTCGGTAACGACAGCCGACGTGCACAAGCGTGGCGGTATCATGGGCTCGTTCAAAGACCCGATATTTGCTGAGTGGATTCAAGCTAATAATCCCGATAAAAGAGTCACAAGGCAGCTATAAATCTATTTTGCCGCTCTTGTGCGGGTTACTGTGTGGCAACTTACGTTCTAGGCATCGGCGATCGACACAACGACAATATTATGGTACGTATAGGCTTCCCGTGAGAGCATGGCTGGCGATTGCTGACACAAAAGCTGTGTTGCTTTATAGATCGCTTCATCTGGACGCTACTTCCACATCGACTTTGGCCACTTCTTGGGGCACGTCAAATACAGCGTACGTCAAATGCTCGTGGTCGCTTGCTAAGTCTTTGTTTTCATGGAAGAATGCTCCTCTGTGTGCAGATGGGAATGGCTCGTGAACGCACGCCGTTTGTCTTCACTAAAGAAATGGCCTACGTTATGGGCGGAGTCGAAGGACAAGTGTTTGGCACATTTGCTGACATTGCTTGCATTGCGTACAATGTGCTGCGACGCCACATGCACTTGTTGGTGTCATTGCTACTTTTGATGGTACCGGCAGACATGCCCGAGCTAACAGGTCGCGATGACATTAACTACATTGTGGCGACGTTGAAACCCGAGGGATCTGAAGAACAGGCGAAGGAGTCGCTCCAGCAGATTATCAACGACTGCCTTGGGAGCTGGTCCAGACGCTTTGACAACACGATTCACAACCTTGTCCACTAAACTGCGCGTCTAGCACCCTAGGAAGGACGGCATTTGAACTATAACAACGTAAAATGGGGCAACAATAATACTTCAGCACTTCGATGGCAGTCTAACATGCATGTATTATCTATTCGTTGAGCTGGGCCCGTGTTGTTTGAATCTATCTCCTGTACCGCGGGTTCCTGCTGGGGTTCGACAATTTCAGGCCACCAACACCGCGCTTCTTCCGCCGCTTACCGCCGCCAGATTCTGTTTCTCCACCGTCACCTTCACCACCTTCGCGATCACGAGCGCGTTGCTGCTTGCGCAAGTCTGACTGAGGCACGAAGGACA
>JAAVTH010000644.1:0-14567 GCA_011947325.1 Phytophthora macrochlamydospora | reverse complement strand
AGCGCGATGACTTGGCCGAACTCCTCGAACATGTAGCGCATCATCGACGCCGTGATCTCGAACGTCAACGTCCACTGCGGGAACCGGGGCTTGAATCCGCGTCGCACGTAGCGCGCAATGGTGTAGCAAATGTTGAGCTGCAGCTTAATACCAGCGAGCGGGACTTCCAGCGGTGACCGGACGAGCGTTCGGCCTATAAAGCAGAAGCCGCAAAACACCAACAGATACCCAATGACCAGCACGGCGGCCACGACGGAGATGGCGACGGTGAGTCCGACCTCCATCAGATTGCAGTAAGCGAGCAGCGCACCGACAATGGCGCAGTTGACACCAAGCGAGACTACGGAGCCGCTCATGGCACTTGAGGAGAATACAAGAGTGGCCGCCGGCGTTGCCCGGCTCTGGCGACTGGCGTGGGGGTCACGATTCCCACACGTCTCCAGGTCTCTCGCCCGCGGTCTCCCACGGCGATCCTTGCAGTGCATGGTCTCCGCTAAAGCCGCTTTCACCTGCTCACGATGAGCTTGTGGTTGAGCCGATCAACCTCGAGAGCCGGTGGTGGCACCAGACAACTTGCCGACTGCGTGAACTGATATACGTACAGCTCGCGACTGGAGCAATGAGGTCGCATTTGTGGTCTCCATCTGCCGGCCGCCAACTTTTTCGCGACCCAACATGATAACGCTTCGCTTACCAACGCAACCTCGGAGATGTGGAGACGTTTGGATGAAGCGAGGAGACGCAACTTTGCCGTCATCGCCACGTTTTCAATGCTCAGGAGCCATGCGCACGATAGTTTGTCGCCGAATGGTAGCATTCCGGTCAGCGTCGAGTGCCTTGGAGGCCGACCCACTTGCCTGCTTGCAAGTAACGTCGACATCCAGTCGCTCCAGGCCGTGGTCTGCGAGTAAAGGCCCACCGCACCCAGCCACCTGCCCCACCACGAAGACTGTAGACGGATACTCTATGCGGCCGGGAATTATTTGACAACGAGTCGACTGCGGGGCCTCGTCACGAGACTCTCGTGCGGGTCTTTCACTTCGCGTCCGGCCGAGTGAGCAACGAGATGGAGTTCAAGAACTTCCGCTCTCCCGGCGCCAAGAAGGCGCCATTCACGAGTCCGTACCCGCCGATGGCTCTGAGTGCCAAGGAGAAGAAGCAACTTCGAAAGCTCGCCAAAGACTTGGTCGAAGTCAACATCGACGCGTACGAAGAGTTTCTGTACGACAACCACGGCAAACTGCCTGAAAGCGAATGGAAGTTCTTCCGTCGCGACGAACAGGTCGAGACGTACTTGCGTCGCCGCGAGCGGTACAATTTGCGAGGCTTCGGCGCCACCAAAAGTTTCGTCGCGGGTCGGACACCTCCAGCACTGCCAGTAACAGCAGCACCCGTAGTGAGGAGCTGTCGTCGCTGGACGTGGCCGACATCAGATCCATCGGAGCAAGGGATGGCACTATCGAAGACGCCGTCTACGGGGCTATGGGGCCGACAACGGAGACCATGCGCTACAAGTCCGTGTATGTACAAGACGGCATCGAAGACTGCAACGTACTGGCGATCATTGACAATGTGACTCCGGAGCAGCCGTTCACGTCGCTGTCGATCCGTTGGCGGGTGACCGAGAACCCGCCGGTGCTACGCAACATCCTCAAGAGCTACGACCATATCTACTTGGAAGCGACGGGCTTTACGCAGTTGAGCAACGGTGAACCTGTAGGCTTCCACCTGCTGCACTCGGTCGACTTTCCATCGGTGACACCGCCACTACCGGACTACTCGCGTGGTCAAGTTGCGGCCATCGGCTTTGGCGACAAACCGGACCAAACGCCGTTGAAATCCACGGCCGCGGGTCTTCGCGCTCCCGTTCGAACGTGCTCGCGCTCTGTTCGTGCCGGTGGTGACGACGTCCATGTCCAAGTCGGTCATGCACATCTTCTACGCCGCGCACATGAAGAAACTCCGTTGGGCGCTGAACGAGCGCAGAACACAAACCATCCCTCGGTCGCAATCGACTGCCGATCGGGTCTGCAGCGTCTGCAATAAGAAGCGCATGTTCCACAAGAGCGATAGCTGCGACCTGTGTGGCGAGATCGTCTGCTCGACGTGTTGCATCACGCATAAGGTGGCGTCGGTGGAGCTCGACAACAAGATGCATTGGACCAAAGTGCACGTGTGTCCGTTCTGCATGACGAAAGCCGTCAACTCCGACACGGCTGCGGTCGTTCGCAGCGAGATTGAAGCAGGATGGTACGACCGCTTCCCGTGAATACTGTAGCATGCATGTAGCGTTCAAAGATTCCTTTACTTTACGAGCCGTTCGTCAGTCGAGTGTTTATCTGCTAAAGCAATGCTCCGACATCATCGTCGGCAAGGCTTTCCAACGCTAGAAGTTGCTGCTTTGGATAGCCGACAAGATCACCAGACGAGTCTGTCAAGTCGAGTGGAATGGCCATCGTCGTCTTGGTGAGCCATGAAGCGATCTACCTATCGCGTAGAGGGAGCGTTTTCAAGACGACCGATGTCTCACGTAGCGGTCGCCAACCTCCATCGGAGCTGCAAGATTGCTCGCTTCATTGCCATTCTTGTTCACGAGCGATGGAGTTCAAAGACCTTCGACATCCTCTAGAGAAGGCTCGGTTTACGAGTCCATACCCGCCGATGGTGTTGACGTCGACGGAGAAGGAGCAGTTGAGGAAGTTGGCGAAGGACCTCGTCCAGGTCAACGTCGAGGGCTACGAAGAGTTCCTGTTCGAACACGGCGGCAAACTGCCAGTGATGGAGTGGAAATTCGAACGACGCGATGAACAGGTCGAGACGTTCTTACGTCGTCGGGAAAAGTACTCGCTGCAAGGCTTTGGAGAGACACAGCGAGTCCGTCAGGACTCTGCAGACACTACGAGCTCAAATTCCAGCCATGAAGACGCGTCGTCGTTGGACGTCGTTGACATTCGGTCGATCGGATCGACCGACGGCACAATTGAAGACGCTGTCTACGGAGCGATGGGACCAACTACGGAGACCATGCGCTACAAGTCCGTGTATGTGCAGGACGGCATTGAGGACTGCAACGTGTTGGCGATTATCGACAACGTCACGAAGGACGAACCATTCACAACGTTGACAATCCGATGGCGAGTGACTGAGAACCCGCCGGTGCTGCGTAGCATCCTCAAGAGCTACGACCACGTCTACCTTGACGCGACGGGTTTCACGCAGCTGAATAATGGAGAGCGTGTGGGTTTTCATCTCCTGCACTCTGTCGACTTCCCCAAGGCGACACCTCCGTTGCCCAACTTCTCTCGAGGCCAAGTCGCTGCAATCGGCTTCTGGCGTCAAACAGCGCCGAGGATCGTGCAAATACACGGCCACGGAGTGTTTGCACTGCCGTTCGAGCGAGCGCGAGCGCTTTTCGTGCCTGTGATTGCAGCCTCCATGTCCAAGTCAGTCATGCATGTCTTGTTCGCAGCGCACATGAAGAAGCTCCGTTGGGCATTGCACCAGCGACAAAAGCAGTGGAAAACCCAGCCCGAAGATGTCTGCAGTGTGTGCGAAAAGAAGCGGCTAGTTCACAAGAGCGAGAGCTGTCAACTGTGTGGCAAAATGGTGTGCTCGGCATGCTGCATCACGCACAAGGTGGCGGCAGTTAAAGCAGCAAACAAAATGCACTGGAAGACAGCGCAGGTGTGCCCATTCTGCATGACCACGGTGACGACCTCGGACACTGGCGCTACAATACGAGGCGAGATCAAAGCAGGCTGGTACGAACGCTTCCCTTAGCAAGAGGATCACTCAAAGTTCATGTATTTTGCACTCATTGTACAGCTTCACAGGTGGCTGTGCTAATAAACTCGGTCCTTCGATCGGACGCATATTCGCTGGGAATGTTTTGACTCATCGTCGACTACTGGATTGAGCCATACTGCCCGGTCTCGATCTCTGCACGCACCGTGTCCGCTGCACTGGCGTTCGTGACACTGTTGAGCATGCAAAACGGACACACGTGCACCTTGGTCCAATGCAGCTTGTTGTCCAGCTCCACGGACGCTGTCTTGTGGGTGATGCGGCACAACTTGCACACATGTTCACCGCAGAGATCGCAGCTCGAGCCTTTGTGCATTTTGCGTCTCTTCTTGCAGACACTGCACGGATGCTGCGAGCTCCACTGCGGCCGAAACAGCATTTGCATTTTCTGCTGTCGGACAGCCCAAGCCAACCGCTTCATTTGCGACGAGTGGAAGACATGGACCATCGATTTGGACAGTGAAGTCGCGAGCGCAGGGATGAACAGGTGACGAGCTCGTTCACTGGGCAGAGCGAACACTCCGTGGCCGTGGATCTCCACGACGTTGGGCTCTACCTGTCGCCAAAAGCCGATCGACGCCACTTGACCGCGGAAATACTGCGACAACGGCGGGGTCGTGCCTTTAAAGTCGATCGAGTGCACCAAGTGGTAGGCTACGCGCTCCCCGTTGCTCAAATGAGTGAACCCGGTGGCGTCGAGGTAGACGTGGTCGTACTTCTTGACGATGCTGCGGACGAGCTTTGAGTTCTCGTTGACTCCCCACCGGACACTGAGCGAAGAGAAAGGGTCTTCTGGGGTGACGTTTTCAATGATGGCGAGCACGCAGCAGTCGACCACGCCGTCTTCGATGTACTCCGAGTTGATGCGCATGGAGTCCGTGGTGGTGCACATGGAGCCGTGCAGCGCTTCTTCGATCGTGCCATCTCTCGACCCGATGGATCGGATGTCGGCCACATTGAGCGACGAGAAGTCTTCGCTGCGTGTACTGCTGAGACTGGTGGCCGTGCGCGTGAACGACTCGGCGTGCAGGTTGTGCGGCGACCCGAAGCCGCGCAGATTGTACTCGCGACGACGCACGAACGTCTCGACTTGCTCGTCGCGCCGAGAGAACTTCCACTCGTGCTCGGGCAGCTTGCCGTCGTGCACGGTCAGGAACTCTTCGTAGCTGTCGATGTTGACTTCCACGAGTTCCTTGGCGAGCTGTCGGAGCTGCTTCTTCTCCTTCTCGGACAGCTCCAACGGCGCGTACGGACTCGAATACGGCGCCTTGCTGGAGCCGAGCTGCACTTTCCGGAATGCCATGGTCTCTGCTGTGGACAAAAAGAAAAGTGCTTCGAGCTTCACCACCACCAGCAAAGACTGGATGTGGGGTGGAGTGCAGACCAATTAGTCAACGACCGGACGAGATCCAGCATCGACAAAGACACGAGTCTCCTGATCAAGCAGGCTAATGCCTGCGAGCATTGCTGTGGCAAGGCGCCTGCTGCAACTGTCCTAGCGGAGACCGCCTCGTCCTCGATTGGTGACCTCCTTCCGCCGGCGATGCCACGTGTGACGTGGTCGCGTTCCGCCCCACACCCACCACCCGCCACCACCAGTGCTTGAGCTCTCCGTTGCGCTCGCATCGATAGCATTGATTCTTTGATAGCGTCTTCGTCGGGTCGTCCGTTGTGTTGCTGCAGTTAACGAAAGAGCTGGCTGCGGCTCCGCGCTACGCTACGCTAGCGAGCCGTTGGGCCGAACACGCTCTCTGAACTTGAAGCGGGTCCACGAGACATGGCGTGCGTCACGTTTGCGCGGGACCAGCCGGCCACGCTTCAGTCACGCAGTGACAGGCGCTACATCAACACCGGACCGCGTTGCAGTCTGCCTCCCGACAGAATGCAAAGCTTGCGCTGGAGTCGTGGCACAGCGAGCAGCTTTGAAACGCTCGAGCCTTTGAAACCCCACCCGCGCTTCCTTCTTCGGCGCCAGCTTGCTCCAAGCCTTTGTGTGTTTCCTGCAAGAGAGCCCGAGGAGGAAACGGCAACCAACGTCGCCGGCTTTCAGGTCCGGTCCAGGTCTGAGGAGCTCGACGATCATCTAGCGAGCCTAAAGCGCTCGACTCGCTACTGTGTCCAGCAGGCAGGGAAAGCACGTTCGCGTCGGTCAGACCAACCTGCAACGATCATGACACCAATCAATTGCTTTGCATGACACGCTTGCTTGCAGTGCACCTCCGCATAGAGCACGATGTCGCTGCACTCCGAAGCTTCTTGTTGGTCCTTGTAATCACCCCAGCCTGGATGAACCCGTCAACACTTCATGCGGAGCTGCCACGACAAAAGCTTGATCGCATGCCCCGTCAATCGCCTCGGGCCTTGAAACGACGGATTCGCCGCCATTGATAGCGCCGTGAAGCGCCGCAGATAACTTTGGGGCGATGTCTTCGGGGACTGCCCCGTTCTTCTGGATGAAATATGGTTTCGGTGCGTTCGCTTGCTTGTCCTCTACCCGAACGTACGCAACGCGCTTACGCTCCTCTCCGTGGCCTCCTGCCTGTGTCAGACCACGTGACGCCGCCGAAAATGTACAACGCCAACGTGTCGTGTGCGATCCTGCAAAGCTTCGTGAAGAACACGTGCGCCCGGGAGATCGAGGACATGTGCAAGCAGAAGAGTATCCAGCTGAGCATCGAGCTGGACGCGATCAACCGGATGCTGCAGGCGTCGGGCCGGTCGACGCCTTCTTTGAAAGCAGCGGGCTCTCGACCACCGAGCGGAGCCACGTCCTCGCGTCCGATCACGCCGACAGTACACGCTGCAGTCGACGACGACGAAATAACCGAGGCGCTGGCTAAGAAAGCCGCCACTGAAGCTCAGCTGGAGGTGGTGGCGGCAGCGTCCAAGCTCGCCAAAGGTAGGATTTAGCTATTGGAAATGAGTTCTACGACGCCACCTCTTTGACAGGAGTGTTGCTGCTTTCGGTGGAGTAGAGTTGGCGGCAGGGACTGCGATCGTTGACCTCGCAGACGAGCACAACACGCGCCTGAAGCTGGACGAAGCCAACGACGCCAAAGCCAACACACTCGTCAAGCCCCGGGCGCACTACACCGCCGTGGCCGTCAGTACGTTCCTCGTCAATTTGCTCTTGCTGGTCGCTCTTGTCTTACCTTTCGTGACACATGCTCAGCAACAAACGAAAGAGGAGCTCATCATGTCACGCCGTTACTCTTCAAGCTGCAGAAGTTCACTCCAGAAGAACCTGCAGCAGAAATGGCATCTCGACCTAGCAGTGCTGCAACGCACAACAATACCCACAGCATCTTAGACACCAGAACACATTGCTCTACAACACACTCAACAACTTGCGTTAGTTGAGAGAGAATTGCATTTCGTCTGCTAGATTAAAAGTTTTTTTTTTGCGGGGCGAGCTCCGAGGAACAGCGAGCGACTCGAAGATCCTGGTGCAGGTCCGTCTTGGGCTCGATGGACATGAAGGAGGATGGACACAACAGATAAAAAGGCAGAGCTACGTCAGCTTACAGCACTGCAACAAGGGAACTTCACAGACAAAGAACCCCTCATCACAGTAACGAGCGTCTGGCCGCCGCGTCCTGTTGCTCTCCGCTTCAGATCTCCACGGGCTTGCCCTTGGAGGCGAACTCGTCGTAGTACTCGACCACCTTGTCCCAGTTGGCCACGTTCCAGAAGGCCGAGATGTACTCGGGGCGGCGGTTCTGGTACTTGAGGTAGTACGCGTGCTCCCACACGTCCAGACCCAGGATGGGGATCAAAGGCTGGTCCACGCCGGGCATGAGCGGGTTGTCCTGGTTGGGCGTGGACGTGATGGCGAGCTTGCCGTCGGCCTTGACGCCCAGCCAGGCCCAGCCCGAGCCGAAGCGCGACGAGGCGGCGGCGTTGAACTCCTGCTTCATCTGGTCGAGCGAGCCAAAGTCCTCGTCGATGCGGGTCTTGAGGGCGCCCGAGGGGGCCGTGTTGGTGCTGCCGGGCTTGGTCATCCACGTCCAGAAGAGCGAGTGGTTGTAGTGGCCGCCGCCGTTGTTGCGCACGGGCGCCTCCGTGGCCTTCTGCACCACCTCGAGGATGGACTGACCCTGCAGCGCGGCGCCCTTGTCCGAGGCGATGTAGTTGTTGATGTTGTTGACGTAGGCCTGGTGGTGCTTGGTGTGGTGGATGTTCATGGTCTCCGTGTCCACGAACGGCTCCAGCGCGTTGTAGTCGTACGTGATCTTGGGCAGCTCGAACGGCATCTTGACAGGAGGGGGAAGACTTCTACTTTTTGTTGCGCTGGACTTGGCAGATTGAAGAGTGGGGGTGTCGGAGGTATCTTTTGACCCAAATTCGGGTCGGACAATCCCACCATCCATTTCCGCCAATGAGAGAGGGGGAAGACGATACGCGCCGATTGCGGGGCGATGCCGACGACGCTGCACCCGGCAGCATACAGCTGCGCAGGCTAAAGATAAAGGTATCTGTCGAGGTCACTCATCAAGAGCTCGGCGGCGCTGTCCGGTGCGGAATCGCTGCTCAAAGTTGCTTCAATGTTGTTTAACAGTACTCATTCTCAGAATTCAGAATGATGACCATCTGTTTGCGTCATCAGAATTTGGCACCGTTTTGGGTAAGTTTCCCATTTTTGACTGGCCACGCACGAGAGCATCAATGGACGCCGCCGCCGCCGCCGCCTCCAGCGCCGCCATGGACGCGGACCGCGTCAAGACGGAGCCTGTGACCAACGACCAGCAGCGCAGCGATGTGGTCGACCAACAGACACCTGCAGAACCAGCGAATGTCGCGCCACCGGCGTCCGAGGAGCCCATCTCGGACCTGGCCGTTGCAGCCCAGTACGCAGACATTGAGATGCAGTCGGTGGTGGCTCAATTCGAGAGTACAAAGGTCACCACTACGCCTACTGCTGCTACTACTACTACAGCTGATGATTCCATGGACGAGAGCAGCTCCGACTCGGAGGAGGAAAAGGAGGACGCCAAGCAAACGCCGGAAGCTCCTCCTTCTGTTGCTAAAGAGGAAGACGAGAGCTCCAGTGATGATGAAGAGGAAGAAGACCGAGCCAAGCTGCGTGCGGACATCGAAGCTGCAATGGAAAAGGAGGACGCCAAGGTGGACGGGCCGCTAAAGACTGCGAATGAGGTGGACGCGCCTGTTCGCGAGCCCAGTGTGGAGCTGACGCCGGACTGCGCCATCGCCCAATGCGGCACCGTCCTCAATGTGAGCGTGCCGGGGCTCATGATGACTATCAAGTCCAACCCGAACGCCAAGCCGCTGGAAGAGGGCAGTGTGCTGTGTCTGGAGGACCGCACCGTGCTCGGATGTGTAGACGAGATCTTTGGTCCCGTTTTGATGCCCATGTACCTCATCCGCTTTGAAAACGCCGCCAAGATGTCGGAGAAAGCTGCTGTGAATGCTGCAGTGTTTTATCCGACGGACAGCGTCACGTACATTGTACCGGAGAACATCAAGGACAAGGGCACTGACGCTTCCAATATTTTCGACGAAGAAGCGGACGACGCTGATTTCTCGGACGACGAGGCCGAAGCTGCTGCAAAACGCAGCCGGAAACGTAATCGAAACGGAGCGAATGCTGCGCCAGTTGGGGGCCAAGGCTCCAACTACTCGGCATCGCCTGGTGGCAGCCGTGGTGGTCGAGGAAATGGCAATTTTTCCGACTACCGTTCGGGACAGGGTGCTTCGTTCCACGCAGGACGCGGCAACTACGGACAGTCACAACAACCAGCAATGCAGACGCAGCCGTATGGCGGTGTTACCAAGTACACGCAAGGACCTGGAAGCTACGGCGCCCCAAGAGCACCCATGGCATACGGAAACACGAACTACACGTCGCCCCAATATTACGGAGGTCCTCAGCCGCCTATGCCTTCGTACAACACAATGGGCATGCCTCAACCGCGTCCAGGACAGCAAATGCCTGGCCAGGGGTACTACCAGCCACCTCCACCACAGTATCATCATGCGCACAACCTGCCGCCGTATCCCCCGCAAGCCCCACCTCCTCCCCAATACCAGCAATATCCGCCGCAACCTAACGGCTATGCGCAACAGCCTCCATCCCGGTACACGCAAACGCAGCCTCCACCTCCGCGTTCGAATGGCTACTACGGAGCGAACGGCCAGCAGCAACCGCAGCAGCAGCAGCAGCAGCAGCAGCAGCAACCTCGTGGACCCTACGACCAACGGCGTTATTAGTAGAGACGTATAGAGTTCTTTCCCAACTTTTCTTGCCTCACGCTTTTGAAAATGTAGAATAGATTATTCAACACATAATGTGGATCGAGACTAGACGCAACAGGACACCCTTACCGTCTAGATTGGCGTCGTGAGCGTGACACTCGCAATGTAGCCGTTCTTCATCACTTCAAAGGTGCAGCCGGGTGTTGGCGAGTAGCACAGGGTCGAGCCGAACGGGTGAAGCCCCAGGCCGTTATCGTGGACGATCGGCCGCAAGTCGGATGGACCTCCGAATATCAATCGAATGTCCTTCCACTACAACACATTTTGATCAGTCATAGGTGATAACTCGAGATCTACAGACGTACAGGTGTTTGGGGAGTGATCTCGGAGCTTGTTCGGTTTGAAATCCCCGACTTTTGCAGAGCAGCACAAGTTGGGAAACTCAGCCGGAAATTGCACTTGTGGTATGCACCAAATTCGGGATGACTGCAACCCAAACACAGGTTTAGCAACTCAACAGATCCCATACCTCAAACCGCCCTACCCCAACGCGTTCGTCTTCAGAATGACTTTCGAGGCTCGGTGCAGCGAGTCATACAAAATGTCGATGCCAAGGTGAGGATAGTTGTGAAAGTAGTCGCTCACTAGTCCTCCAGCGACGGTGGCACTACAGCCGACGGAATGAAAACATGTTAGCATTATAATGCGTCAGCAGAGAGCTCGCTGCACCATAATTACCCGTCATTGGGGTCCTCAGCCTTGCGGAACACGGATACTGGAGCACCCAGCTCACTGATCACCTCCTGAGTGTTGCAAACAACATCGATAGCCCGATGAATATCAATCTTCTATAGTTAAAATAACACCATAGAAGAAGTTACCTGTGGCGACCACCCCAGCTCAATGCGTTGCTTTCGACCGGTGAAGACGAGCGAGGTGCGTTCTTCACCAACTTCAACGTCAACCTCTTCAAAGTAGTGCCTACACAAGACCAGAAATATTAGCACAACCGTCATAAAAGCTTCATCTTTACGACACCAACTTTTGGAGGGAACAGGCATTCCAGGAGATCGGTAGTCATCGCCCACAAAGACCATAAACCCCGTAGCTGCTGGCGTCGCTCCGTTCTAAAGCGTCACTCCAGTATCAGTACAAAATAAAAGAAATTATGATAAAAGTAGAGCCAAACGCACCGGGAACTCCATAGGCAGATCCGTGCCATTCTGGTATAAATCCCGATACTCGGCCGGGATCGGGAACTTCACGCAGCCACCCTCGTAACTCAAAAAGTAGCTCTGGGGCATCAAATAGAGCTTCAAATTAGCTCTTCAATTCATCAATCCATACCATAAAAATATTGTCACCTGCTCTGCAGCGTCGTAGCATCCTGGGAATGTCGGTCCGAATAACTGCAACACCACAGTGATATCAGAATATTGCTGCAAAAGTAGGAAGATACCGGTGGTCGTACATTGTACACTGACATGAATGTGGCCGAGATATCTCCGCCAAAGATCACCACTCGACCAAACTTGAGGGCGACGCGGTTCACATCGTAAAAGTCGATGCTCTTGAGCGTCTGCTGCACGGGGTCAAAGTGCAGCTGCAAGCAGAATGGCGTCAGTAAAATTGTACATGTTTAGCACCCATTCCGCCACCCTAGCTACCTTCAAGCCGTCTTCTGCCGAGTGCAAGGTCACGTCGCGCTTGTACGGCTCGGCGGCGTCGTACGCGATCTCGAAGGGCCGCACCGGCAGGCGGCTCTTGAGCGCGTGCAGCACCTCGGCGATGCTCGCGCCCAAGCGGAAGGGCCCCACGCCCACGCCCAGCTCGATGCGCCACACCTCGCGGATCATCGTCTGGGAATTCTTCAAGTCTGTATGTTTTATTTCAAATCTTATTTATAAACAAAAACATTTATTTAAAAAATAAAGACTAGCATCTCACCGAATCACCCACACGCTTGACCAGGAGAGACTTCCAAGGAGTAGCCCACTCTAGAACGCGTTCATCCTCGAGATCCCTGGTGATGCCCAGCATTCTCACTGTCGCCATAGTTATGGCCCGTAGAAACTCCCAGTGCGATCTGCTAGGGAAGTTAATGTCGCCTGGAAAGCACATCTCCACGCCGTGCATGATGCAGGGAGAAACTATCGAGGGCCCTCCCCGAGGGCTCTCGCAGAAAATGAGTATCAGCAAGGATAGAGAAAGTGAAGCAGGTTGAAGGGCCACGTAATGGTTTTGCTTGTATGTGGACGTACAAGTCTAGAGTCGCGTAGCAGGACGTACAAGTCCATGTAGTAGGACGTACGAGTCCATGAAGCTGGACGTACAAGTCTAGTGTCACGTAGCAGAACGTACAAGTCTACCTGGCCATGCTTCATTGCTATTTCGCGCATGTGTCGCACCGGTCTGTTTCTTCTAACTGCGGAATAGAGCTATTTGCGGGATAAGACTCTCCCAAACCGGAATACGTGTAGTAGCAGCTAGTCCACAATTCACTTTCCAATTCACAACTTCATGGAGAGACTCCTTATTTCCATCGACCCCTCCAAGAGAGGTATTTCACTCTCATGACACAGCGGAGTCGGTACTACAAGCATGGACAAGAGACCACGGCTACAATGTGTCACGGTGTCGCGCACGCCATCTAGATGGCCCTGACACCCCAATTTGGGCTCGCAACTACGAATGCTATCGCGCTGGTGCACCCAAAATACCCGCCGGCTTGCTCAGAATACTCGTCAGCGACCAGAGCGCGGCTCCAAGCGTATAGGTGTCCAATGCGGATTGGTATTCGCGCAATCCACAAAAATGACGTATTCGGTCCATGGGAAATTGCCAAAAGTGATTTTGACGGACCGTGCAGTGGCAGGAATCAACGCCGTGAAACGAGTTTTCCCCCTCGTCACTCATCTCATTTGCAGGTGGCACATGAACCGCAACGTTCTGAGCAAGACGCGGTTAGTTTTGGGACAGGTGCTTGTTGAAAACCCCGCGCCAACCCAGCCCAAATTTGAAAACTCAGTCGCGACACACTTTCATGGCTACGTTTCTTCGCGCTGTGTGCGCGAAAACCGAGTCTGAGTTCGAATTAGAGGTAATCGAGAAACGTCAGCAAAGCGCTACACTAGCTGACTATCTTGACAAGCAGTGGTGGCGCTATAAGTACCAGATTGTGCACTGCTGGACAGATGCGTTTACGCATTTTGGTATTCGTGATACCTCAAGCGTTGAAGGCACACACGCAAAAGTCGAGGAAAAGTCGGAAACAACCCAACATTGGACTGCAGTGCCCTCGTATGGGTCTTCTACACCTCGATGTGGGCTGGCCTACCTTACCACGACCAGGGCTAATGCACCCATGATTTGATAGTCGTTGTAGATACCGGTAACATTAAATAGCAGTGTTGATCGCATCGGTTCACTTGCACGTACATATGCTAAGCATTGCTTCGACCAAGTTTTGCTGGATGCGCAGCATGTCGATCTGCTGGTAATGCTGCGGATTCAGTGGTTTTGGTTTCTCTGCAGCATTCTTATCTTACTACGACTCCAAAATAGCTATGGGGGAATTGCTTCACTAACACATCCGGAAACGACACCAGCTACACCGCCAGCGGCGTGATCTCGGGGATGGAAACAAGATATACAGACCGACCTCCATGGCTACTTGAACTCATCGAAGAGATCGGCCAAAAGAGTATCGTAGCTGGGGACTACATCATGTACTACGTTCCAAACACGGTTATGGAGCCGCAGTGGCTTAGGACTGCTCGTGTGCTGCGCGTAGAACCTGGCATGAAATACCTGCTGCACCTCTACAGTCACGACAAAATCGACTGTATGATTAATAAGATCAAGTGGTATTGTGATGGCGGCGGAATTGTAGATCCCGCTAACCAGAGTGGATGGCGATCAATTCGGACGTTTGATCTAGTTGCAGGCGAGGCATCTGGGGTTACTCGCCGTGACGCTTTACTTGAATCACTGGCAAGCGTTATTGCGGATGGTATGTCTTCAGCTTTTCTCCAAAGAAACTTACTCTCAAGTAGTGGCGTAACCTCTGATCGCTCCAACACTGAAGGACTAGAAGGTGGGAATATTAATGAAAGTAGCAGTACATCCTCAGGTCGTCCGACCGAGCAAACACCGGTAAGACGTGACACTTTAAATGATATAGTATCTATCCGACGGTGTGTGTGATAATAGCAACTGGGGCTGGTTGTCAATGGGTCTTGGATTCGCGTGTGGAAAGTAGGTGATAATGTCGGCGATGTTCCTTGCGAGTCTTGGGAAGAGTATTTAAAAACACTTCCGAGTTTTAGACGACCCCAAAGTGATTCCAGGAAGTGCACAATGGATCATTTGTCTCGAAACGAAGACAAGTTGCATCTACAACAACACTTGATGAGGAGGATTATAACCGCGTGCAGGTCAAAGCATTGCTCCCACCGTTGTCCTTTGTCGATACCGCTTTCTTTCCTGCGAAGAAGTCTTATTTGCAGAGGTGTATGTGCAAGGTGAGCATGTCGTGGATGTTTCAGGTG
>JAAVTH010000643.1:0-27394 GCA_011947325.1 Phytophthora macrochlamydospora | reverse complement strand
AGATTGCAGTAAGCGAGCAGCGCACCGACAATGGCGCAGTTGACACCAAGCGAGACTACGGAGCCGCTCATGGCACTTGAGGAGAATACAAGAGTGGCCGCCGGCGTTGCCCGGCTCTGGCGACTGGCGTGGGGTCACGATTCCCACACGTCTCCAGGTCTCTCGCCCGCGGTCTCCCACGGCGATCCTTGCAGTGCATGGTCTCCGCTAAAGCCGCTTTCACCTGCTCACGATGAGCTTGTGGTTGAGCCGATCAACCTCGAGAGCCGGTGGTGGCACCAGACAACTTGCCGACTGCGTGAACTGATATACGTACAGCTCGCGACTGGAGCAATGAGGTCGCATTTGTGGTCTCCATCTGCCGGCCGCCAACTTTTTCGCGACCCAACATGATAACGCTTCGCTTACCAACGCAACCTCGGAGATGTGGAGACGTTTGGATGAAGCGAGGAGACGCAACTTTGCCGTCATCGCCACGTTTTCAATGCTCAGGAGCCATGCGCACGATAGTTTGTCGCCGAATGGTAGCATTCCGGTCAGCGTCGAGTGCCTTGGAGGCCGACCCACTTGCCTGCTTGCAAGTAACGTCGACATCCAGTCGCTCCAGGCCGTGGTCTGCGAGTAAAGGCCCACCGCACCCAGCCACCTGCCCCACCACGAAGACTGTAGACGGATACTCTATGCGGCCGGGAATTATTTGACAACGAGTCGACTGCGGGGCCTCGTCACGAGACTCTCGTGCGGGTCTTTCACTTCGCGTCCGGCCGAGTGAGCAACGAGATGGAGTTCAAGAACTTCCGCTCTCCCGGCGCCAAGAAGGCGCCATTCACGAGTCCGTACCCGCCGATGGCTCTGAGTGCAAGGAGAAGAAGCAACTTCGAAAGCTCGCCAAAGACTTGGTCGAAGTCAACATCGACGCGTACGAAGAGTTTCTGTACGACAACCACGGCAAACTGCCTGAAAGCGAATGGAAGTTCTTCCGTCGCGACGAACAGGTCGAGACGTACTTGCGTCGCCGCGAGCGGTACAATTTGCGAGGCTTCGGCGCCACCAAAAGTTTCGTCGCGGGTCGGACACCTCCAGCACTGCCAGTAACAGCAGCACCCGTAGTGAGGAGCTGTCGTCGCTGGACGTGGCCGACATCAGATCCATCGGAGCAAGGGATGGCACTATCGAAGACGCCGTCTACGGGGCTATGGGGCCGACAACGGAGACCATGCGCTACAAGTCCGTGTATGTACAAGACGGCATCGAAGACTGCAACGTACTGGCGATCATTGACAATGTGACTCCGGAGCAGCCGTTCACGTCGCTGTCGATCCGTTGGCGGGTGACCGAGAACCCGCCGGTGCTACGCAACATCCTCAAGAGCTACGACCATATCTACTTGGAAGCGACGGGCTTTACGCAGTTGAGCAACGGTGAACCTGTAGGCTTCACCTGCTGCACTCGGTCGACTTTCCATCGGTGACACCGCCACTACCGGACTACTCGCGTGGTCAAGTTGCGGCCATCGGCTTTGGCGACAAACCGGACCAAACGCCGTTGAAATCCACGGCCGCGGGGTCTTCGCGCTCCCGTTCGAACGTGCTCGCGCTCTGTTCGTGCCGGTGGTGACGACGTCCATGTCCAAGTCGGTCATGCACATCTTCTACGCCGCGCACATGAAGAAACTCCGTTGGGCGCTGAACGAGCGCAGAACACAAACCATCCCTCGGTCGCAATCGACTGCCGATCGGGTCTGCAGCGTCTGCAATAAGAAGCGCATGTTCCACAAGAGCGATAGCTGCGACCTGTGTGGCGAGATCGTCTGCTCGACGTGTTGCATCACGCATAAGGTGGCGTCGGTGGAGCTCGACAACAAGATGCATTGGACCAAAGTGCACGTGTGTCCGTTCTGCATGACGAAAGCCGTCAACTCCGACACGGCTGCGGTCGTTCGCAGCGAGATTGAAGCAGGATGGTACGACCGCTTCCCGTGAATACTGTAGCATGCATGTAGCGTTCAAAGATTCCTTTACTTTACAAGCCGTTCGTCAGTCGAGTGTTTATCTGCTAAAGCAATGCTCCGACATCATCGTCGGCAAGGCTTTCCAACGCTAGAAGTTGCTGCTTTGGATAGCCGACAAGATCACCAGACGAGTCTGTCAAGTCGAGTGGAATGGCCATCGTCGTCTTGGTGAGCCATGAAGCGATCTTATCGCGTAGAGAGGAGCGTTTTCAAGACGACCGATGTCTCACGTAGCGGTCGCCAACCTCCATCGGGCTGCAAGATTGCTCGCTTCATTGCCATTCTTGTTCACGAGCGATGGAGTTCAAAGACCTTCGACATCCTCTAGAGGCTCGGTTTACGAGTCCATACCCGCCGATGGTGTTGACGTCGACGGAGAAGGAGCAGTTGAGGAAGTTGGCGAAGGACCTCGTCCAGGTCAACGTCGAGGGCTACGAAGAGTTCCTGTTCGAACACGGCGGCAAACTGCCAGTGATGGAGTGGAAATTCGAACGACGCGATGAACAGGTCGAGACGTTCTTACGTCGTCGGGAAAAGTACGCGCTGCAAGGCTTTGGAGAGACGCAGCGAGTCCGTCAGGACTCTGCAGACACTACGAGCTCAAATTCCAGCCATGAAGACGCGTCGTCGTTGGACGTCGTTGACATTCGGTCGATCGGATCGACCGACGGCACAATTGAAGACGCTGTCTACGGAGCGATGGGACCAACTACGGAGACCATGCGCTACAAGTCCGTGTATGTGCAGGACGGCATTGAGGACTGCAACGTGTTGGCGATTATCGACAACGTCACGAAGGACGAACCATTCACAACGTTGACAATCCGATGGCGAGTGACTGAGAACCCGCCGGTGCTGCGTAGCATCCTCAAGAGCTACGACCACGTCTACCTTGACGCGACGGGTTTCACGCAGCTGAATAATGGAGAGCGTGTGGGTTTTCATCTCCTGCACTCTGTCGACTTCCCCAAGGCGACACCTCCGTTGCCCAACTTCTCTCGAGGCCAAGTCGCTGCAATCGGCTTCTGGCGTCAAACAGCGCCGAGGATCGTGCAAATACACGGCCACGGAGTGTTTGCACTGCCGTTCGAGCGAGCGCGAGCGCTTTTCGTGCCTGTGATTGCAGCCTCCATGTCCAAGTCAGTCATGCATGTCTTGTTCGCAGCGCACATGAAGAAGCTCCGTTGGGCATTGCACCAGCGACAAAAGCAGTGGAAAACCCAGCCCGAAGATGTCTGCAGTGTGTGCGAAAAGAAGCGGCTAGTTCACAAGAGCGAGAGCTGTCAACTGTGTGGCAAAATGGTGTGCTCGGCATGCTGCATCACGCACAAGGTGGCGGCAGTTAAAGCAGCAAACAAAATGCACTGGAAGACAGCGCAGGTGTGCCCATTCTGCATGACCACGGTGACGACCTCGGACACTGGCGCTACAATACGAGGCGAGATCAAAGCAGGCTGGTACGAACGCTTCCCTTAGCAAGAGGATCACTCAAAGTTCATGTATTTTGCACTCATTGTACAGCTTCACAGGTGGCTGTGCTAATAAACTCGGTCCTTCGATCGGACGCATATTCGCTGGGAATGTTTTGACTCATCGTCGACTACTGGATTGAGCCATACTGCCCGGTCTCGATCTCTGCACGCACCGTGTCCGCTGCACTGGCGTTCGTGACACTGTTGAGCATGCAAAACGGACACACGTGCACCTTGGTCCAATGCAGCTTGTTGTCCAGCTCCACGGACGCTGTCTTGTGGGTGATGCGGCACAACTTGCACACATGTTCACCGCAGAGATCGCAGCTCGAGCCTTTGTGCATTTTGCGTCTCTTCTTGCAGACACTGCACGGATGCTGCGAGCTCCACTGCGGCCGAAACAGCATTTGCATTTTCTGCTGTCGGACAGCCCAAGCCAACCGCTTCATTTGCGACGAGTGGAAGACATGCACCATCGATTTGGACAGTGAAGTCGCGAGCGCAGGGATGAACAGGTGACGAGCTCGTTCACTGGGCAGAGCAAACACTCCGTGGCCGTGGATCTCCACGACGTTGGGCTCTACCTGTCGCCAAAGCCGATCGACGCCACTTGACCGCGGAAATACTGCGACAACGGCGGGGTCGTGCCTTTAAAGTCGATCGAGTGCACCAAGTGGTAGGCTACGCGCTCCCCGTTGCTCAAATGAGTGAACCCGGTGGCGTCGAGGTAGACGTGGTCGTACTTCTTGACGATGCTGCGGACGAGCTTTGAGTTCTCGTTGACTCCCACCGGACACTGAGCGAAGAGAAAGGGTCTTCTGGGGTGACGTTTTCAATGATGGCGAGCACGCAGCAGTCGACCACGCCGTCTTCGATGTACTCCGAGTTGATGCGCATGGAGTCCGTGGTGGTGCACATGGAGCCGTGCAGCGCTTCTTCGATCGTGCCATCTCTCGACCCGATGGATCGGATGTCGGCCACATTGAGCGACGAGAAGTCTTCGCTGCGTGTACTGCTGAGACTGGTGGCCGTGCGCGTGAACGACTCGGCGTGCAGGTTGTGCGGCGACCCGAAGCCGCGCAGATTGTACTTCTCGCGACGACGCACGAACGTCTCGACTTGCTCGTCGCGCCGAGAGAACTTCCACTCGTGCTCGGGCAGCTTGCCGTCGTGCACGGTCAGGAACTCTTCGTAGCTGTCGATGTTGACTTCCACGAGCTCCTTGGCGAGCTGTCGGAGCTGCTTCTTCTCCTTCTCGGACAGCTCCAACGGCGCGTACGGACTCGAATACGGCGCCTTGCTGGAGCCGAGCTGCACTTTCCGGAATGCCATGGTCTCTGCTGTGGACAAAAAGAAAAGTGCTTCGAGCTTCACCACCACCAGCAAAGACTGGATGTGGGGTGGAGTGCAGACCAATTAGTCAACGACCGGACGAGATCCAGCATCGACAAAGACACGAGTCTCCTGATCAAGCAGGCTAATGCCTGCGAGCATTGCTGTGGCAAGGCGCCTGCTGCAACTGTCCTAGCGGAGACCGCCTCGTCCTCGATTGGTGACCTCCTTCCGCCGGCGATGCCACGTGTGACGTGGTCGCGTTCCGCCCCACACCCACCACCCGCCACCACCAGTGCTTGAGCTCTCCGTTGCGCTCGCATCGATAGCATTGATTCTTTGATAGCGTCTTCGTCGGGTCGTCCGTTGTGTTGCTGCAGTTAACGAAAGAGCTGGCTGCGGCTCCGCGCTACGCTACGCTAGCGAGCCGTTGGGCCGAACACGCTCTCTGAACTTGAAGCGGGTCCACGAGACATGGCGTGCGTCACGTTTGCGCGGGACCAGCCGGCCACGCTTCAGTCACGCAGTGACAGGCGCTACATCAACACCGGACCGCGTTGCAGTCTGCCTCCCAACAGAATGCAAAGCTTGCGCTGGAGTCGTGGCACAGCGAGCAGCTTTGAAACGCTCGAGCCTTTGAAACCCCCACCCGCGCTTCCTTCTTCGGCGCCAGCTTGCTCCAAGCCTTTGTGTGTTTCCTGCAAGAGAGCCCGAGGAGGAAACGGCAACCAACGTCGCCGGCTTTCAGGTCCGGTCCAGGTCTGAGGAGCTCGACGATCATCTAGCGAGCCTAAAGCGCTCGACTCGCTACTGTGTCCAGCAGGCAGGGAAAGCACGTTCGCGTCGGTCAGACCAACCTGCAACGATCATGACACCAATCAATTGCTTTGCATGACACGCTTGCTTGCAGTGCACCTCCGCATAGAGCACGATGTCGCTGCACTCCGAAGCTTCTTGTTGGTCCTTGTAATCACCCCAGCCTGGATGAACCCCGTCAACACTTCATGCGGAGCTGCCACGACAAAAGCTTGATCGCATACCCCGTCAATCGCCTCGGGCCTTGAAACGACGGATTCGCCGCCATTGATAGCGCCGTGAAGCGCCGCAGATAACTTTGGGGCGATGTCTTCGGGGACTGCCCCGTTCTTCTGGATGAAATATGGTTTCGGTGCGTTCGCTTGCTTGTCCTCTACCCGAACGTACGCAACGCGCTTACGCTCCTCTCCGTGGCCTCCTGCCTGTGTCAGACCACGTGACGCCGCCGAAAATGTACAACGCCAACGTGTCGTGTGCGATCCTGCAAAGCTTCGTGAAGAACACGTGCGCCCGGGAGATCGAGGACATGTGCAAGCAGAAGAGTATCCAGCTGAGCATCGAGCTGGACGCGATCAACCGGATGCTGCAGGCGTCGGGCCGGTCGACGCCTTCTTTGAAAGCAGCGGGCTCTCGACCACCGAGCGGAGCCACGTCCTCGCGTCCGATCACGCCGACAGTACACGCTGCAGTCGACGACGACGAAATAACCGAGGCGCTGGCTAAGAAAGCCGCCACTGAAGCTCAGCTGGAGGTGGTGGCGGCAGCGTCCAAGCTCGCCAAAGGTAGGATTTAGCTATTGGAAATGAGTTCTACGACGCCACTTCTTTGACAGGAGTGTTGCTGCTTTCGGTGGAGTAGAGTTGGCGGCAGGGACTGCGATCGTTGACCTCGCAGACGAGCACAACACGCGCCTGAAGCTGGACGAAGCCAACGACGCCAAAGCCAACACACTCGTCAAGCCCCGGGCGCACTACACCGCCGTGGCCGTCAGTACGTTCCTCGTCAATTTGCTCTTGCTGGTCGCTCTTGTCTTACCTTTCGTGACACATGCTCAGCAACAAACGAAAGAGGAGCTCATCATGTCACGCCGTTACTCTTCAAGCTGCAGAAGTTCACTCCAGAAGAACCTGCAGCAGAAATGGCATCTCGACCTAGCAGTGCTGCAACGCACACAACAATACCCACAGCATCTTAGACACCAGAACACATTGCTCTACAACACACTCAACAACTTGCGTTAGTTGAGAGAGAATTGCATTTCGTCTGCTAGATTAAAAGTTTTTATTTTGCGGGGCGAGCTCCGAGGAACAGCGAGCGACTCGAAGATCCTGGTGCAGGTCCGTCTTGGGCTCGATGGACATGAAGGAGGATGGACACAACAGATAAAAAGGCAGAGCTACGTCAGCTTACAGCACTGCAACAAGGGAACTTCACAGACAAAGAACCCCTCATCACAGTAACGAGCGTCTGGCCGCCGCGTCCTGTTGCTCTCCGCTTCAGATCTCCACGGGCTTGCCCTTGGAGGCGAACTCGTCGTAGTACTCGACCACCTTGTCCCAGTTGGCCACGTTCCAGAAGGCCGAGATGTACTCGGGGCGGCGGTTCTGGTACTTGAGGTAGTACGCGTGCTCCCACACGTCCAGACCCAGGATGGGGATCAAAGGCTGGTCCACGCCGGGCATGAGCGGGTTGTCCTGGTTGGGCGTCGACGTGATGGCGAGCTTGCCGTCGGCCTTGACGCCCAGCCAGGCCCAGCCCGAGCCGAAGCGCGACGAGGCGGCGGCGTTGAACTCCTGCTTCATCTGGTCGAGCGAGCCAAAGTCCTCGTCGATGCGGGTCTTGAGGGCGCCCGAGGGGCCGTGTTGGTGCTGCCGGGCTTGGTCATCCACGTCCAGAAGAGCGAGTGGTTGTAGTGGCCGCCGCCGTTGTTGCGCACGGGCCTCCGTGGCCTTCTGCACCACCTCGAGGATGGACTGACCCTGCAGCGCGGCGCCCTTGTCCGAGGCGATGTAGTTGTTGATGTTGTTGACGTAGGCCTGGTGGTGCTTGGTGTGGTGGATGTTCATGGTCTCCGTGTCCACGAACGGCTCCAGCGCGTTGTAGTCGTACGTGATCTTGGGCAGCTCGAACGGCATCTTGACAGGGAGGGGGAAGACTTCTACTTTTGTTGCGCTGGACTTGGCAGATTGAAGAGTGGGGGTGTCGGAGGTATCTTTTGACCCAAATTCAGGTCGGACAATCCCACCATCCATTTCCGCCAATGAGAGAGGGGAAGACGATACGCGCCGATTGCGGGGCGATGCCGACGACGCTGCACCCGGCAGCACATACAGCTGCGCAGGCTAAAGATAAAGGTATCTGTCGAGGTCACTCATCAAGAGCTCGGCGGCGCTGTCCGGTGCGGAATCGCTGCTCAAAGTTGCTTCAATGTTGTTTAACAGTACTCATTCTCAGAATTCAGAATGATGACCATCTGTTTGCGTCATCAGAATTTGGCACCGTTTTGGGTAAGTTTCCCATTTTTGACTGGCCACGCACAAGAGCATCAATGGACGCCGCCGCCGCCGCCGCCTCCAGCGCCGCCATGGACGCGGACCGCGTCAAGACGGAGCCTGTGACCAACGACCAGCAGCGCAGCGATGTGGTCGACCAACAGACACCTGCAGAACCAGCGAATGTCGCGCCACCGGCGTCCGAGGAGCCCATCTCGGACCTGGCCGTTGCAGCCCAGTACGCAGACATTGAGATGCAGTCGGTGGTGGCTCAATTCGAGAGTACAAAGGTCACCACTACGCCTACTGCTGCTACTACTACTACAGCTGATGATTCCATGGACGAGAGCAGCTCCGACTCGGAGGAGGAAAAGGAGGACGCCAAGCAAACGCCGGAAGCTCCTCCTTCTGTTGCTAAAGAGGAAGACGAGAGCTCCAGTGATGATGAAGAGGAAGAAGACCGAGCCAAGCTGCGTGCGGACATCGAAGCTGCAATGGAAAAGGAGGACGCCAAGGTGGACGGGCCGCTAAAGACTGCGAATGAGGTGGACGCGCCTGTTCGCGAGCCCAGTGTGGAGCTGACGCCGGACTGCGCCATCGCCCAATGCGGCACCGTCCTCAATGTGAGCGTGCCGGGGCTCATGATGACTATCAAGTCCAACCCGAACGCCAAGCCGCTGGAAGAGGGCAGTGTGCTGTGTCTGGAGGACCGCACCGTGCTCGGATGTGTAGACGAGATCTTTGGTCCCGTTTTGATGCCCATGTACCTCATCCGCTTTGAAAACGCCGCCAAGATGTCGGAGAAAGCTGCTGTGAATGCTGCAGTGTTTTATCCGACGGACAGCGTCACGTACATTGTACCGGAGAACATCAAGGACAAGGGCACTGACGCTTCCAATATTTTCGACGAAGAAGCGGACGACGCTGATTTCTCGGACGACGAGGCCGAAGCTGCTGCAAAACGCAGCCGGAAACGTAATCGAAACGGAGCGAATGCTGCGCCAGTTGGGGGCCAAGGCTCCAACTACTCGGCATCGCCTGGTGGCAGCCGTGGTGGTCGAGGAAATGGCAATTTTTCCGACTACCGTTCGGGACAGGGTGCTTCGTTCCACGCAGGACGCGGCAACTACGGACAGTCACAACAACCAGCAATGCAGACGCAGCCGTATGGCGGTGTTACCAAGTACACGCAAGGACCTGGAAGCTACGGCGCCCCAAGAGCACCCATGGCATACGGAAACACGAACTACACGTCGCCCCAATATTACGGAGGTCCTCAGCCGCCTATGCCTTCGTACAACACAATGGGCATGCCTCAACCGCGTCCAGGACAGCAAATGCCTGGCCAGGGGTACTACCAGCCACCTCCACCACAGTATCATCATGCGCACAACCTGCCGCCGTATCCCCCGCAAGCCCCACCTCCTCCCCAATACCAGCAATATCCGCCGCAACCTAACGGCTATGCGCAACAGCCTCCATCCCGGTACACGCAAACGCAGCCTCCACCTCCGCGTTCGAATGGCTACTACGGAGCGAACGGCCAGCAGCAACCGCAGCAGCAGCAGCAGCAGCAGCAGCAGCAACCTCGTGGACCCTACGACCAACGGCGTTATTAGTAGAGACGTATAGAGTTCTTTCCCAACTTTTCTTGCCTCACGCTTTTGAAAATGTAGAATAGATTATTCAACACATAATGTGGATCGAGACTAGACGCAACAGGACACCCTTACCGTCTAGATTGGCGTCGTGAGCGTGACACTCGCAATGTAGCCGTTCTTCATCACTTCAAAGGTGCAGCCGGGTGTTGGCGAGTAGCACAGGGTCGAGCCGAACGGGTGAAGCCCCAGGCCGTTATCGTGGACGATCGGCCGCAAGTCGGATGGACCTCCGAATATCAATCGAATGTCCTTCCACTACAACACATTTTGATCAGTCATAGGTGATAACTCGAGATCTACAGACGTACAGGTGTTTGGGGAGTGATCTCGGAGCTTGTTCGGTTTGAAATCCCCGACTTTTGCAGAGCAGCACAAGTTGGGAAACTCAGCCGGAAATTGCACTTGTGGTATGCACCAAATTCGGGATGACTGCAACCCAAACACAGGTTTAGCAACTCAACAGATCCCATACCTCAAACCGCCCTACCCCAACGCGTTCGTCTTCAGAATGACTTTCGAGGCTCGGTGCAGCGAGTCATACAAAATGTCGATGCCAAGGTGAGGATAGTTGTGAAAGTAGTCGCTCACTAGTCCTCCAGCGACGGTGGCACTACAGCCGACGGAATGAAAACATGTTAGCATTATAATGCGTCAGCAGAGAGCTCGCTGCACCATAATTACCCGTCATTGGGGTCCTCAGCCTTGCGGAACACGGATACTGGAGCACCCAGCTCACTGATCACCTCCTGAGTGTTGCAAACAACATCGATAGCCCGATGAATATCAATCTTCTATAGTTAAAATAACACCATAGAAGAAGTTACCTGTGGCGACCACCCCAGCTCAATGCGTTGCTTTCGACCGGTGAAGACGAGCGAGGTGCGTTCTTCACCAACTTCAACGTCAACCTCTTCAAAGTAGTGCCTACACAAGACCAGAAATATTAGCACAACCGTCATAAAAGCTTCATCTTTACGACACCAACTTTTGGAGGAACAGGCATTCCAGGAGATCGGTAGTCATCGCCCACAAAGACCATAAACCCCGTAGCTGCTGGCGTCGCTCCGTTCTAAAGCGTCACTCCAGTATCAGTACAAAATAAAAGAAATTATGATAAAAGTAGAGCCAAACGCACCGGGAACTCCATAGGCAGATCCGTGCCATTCTGGTATAAATCCCGATACTCGGCCGGGATCGGGAACTTCACGCAGCCACCCTCGTAACTCAAAAAGTAGCTCTGGGGCATCAAATAGAGCTTCAAATTAGCTCTTCAATTCATCAATCCATACCATAAAAATATTGTCACCTGCTCTGCAGCGTCGTAGCATCCTGGGAATGTCGGTCCGAATAACTGCAACACCACAGTGATATCAGAATATTGCTGCAAAAGTAGGAAGATACCGGTGGTCGTACATTGTACACTGACATGAATGTGGCCGAGATATCTCCGCCAAAGATCACCACTCGACCAAACTTGAGGGCGACGCGGTTCACATCGTAAAAGTCGATGCTCTTGAGCGTCTGCTGCACGGGGTCAAAGTGCAGCTGCAAGCAGAATGGCGTCAGTAAAATTGTACATGTTTAGCACCCATTCCGCCACCCTAGCTACCTTCAAGCCGTCTTCTGCCGAGTGCAAGGTCACGTCGCGCTTGTACGGCTCGGCGGCGTCGTACGCGATCTCGAAGGGCCGCACCGGCAGGCGGCTCTTGAGCGCGTGCAGCACCTCGGCGATGCTCGCGCCCAAGCGGAAGGGCCCCACGCCCACGCCCAGCTCGATGCGCCACACCTCGCGGATCATCGTCTGGGAATTCTTCAAGTCTGTATGTTTTATTTCAAATCTTATTTATAAACAAAAACATTTATTTAAAAAATAAAGACTAGCATCTCACCGAATCACCCACACGCTTGACCAGGAGAGACTTCCAAGGAGTAGCCCACTTCTAGAACGCGTTCATCCTCGAGATCCCTGGTGATGCCCAGCATTCTCACTGTCGCCATAGTTATGGCCCGTAGAAACTCCCAGTGCGATCTGCTAGGGAAGTTAATGTCGCCTGGAAAGCACATCTCCACGCCGTGCATGATGCAGGAGAAACTATCGAGGGCCCTCCCGGGAGGGCTCTCGCAGAAAATGAGTATCAGCAAGGATAGAGAAAGTGAAGCAGGTTGAAGGGCCACGTAATGGTTTTGCTTGTATGTGGACGTACAAGTCTAGAGTCGCGTAGCAGGACGTACAAGTCCATGTAGTAGGACGTACGAGTCCATGAAGCTGGACGTACAAGTCTAGTGTCACGTAGCAGAACGTACAAGTCTACCTGGCCATGCTTCATTGCTATTTCGCGCATGTGTCGCACCGGTCTGTTTCTTCTAACTGCGGAATAGAGCTATTTGCGGGATAAGACTCTCCCAAACCGGAATACGTGTAGTAGCAGCTAGTCCACAATTCACTTTCCAATTCACAACTTCATGGAGAGACTCCTTATTTCCATCGACCCCTCCAAGAGAGGTATTTCACTCTCATGACACAGCGGAGTCGGTACTACAAGCATGGACAAGAGACCACGGCTACAATGTGTCACGGTGTCGCGCACGCCATCTAGATGGCCCTGACACCCCAATTTGGGCTCGCAACTACGAATGCTATCGCGCTGGTGCACCCAAAATACCCGCCGGCTTGCTCAGAATACTCGTCAGCGACCAGAGCGCGGCTCCAAGCGTATAGGGTGTCCAATGCGGATTGGTATTCGCGCAATCCACAAAAATGACGTATTCGGTCCATGGGAAATTGCCAAAAGTGATTTTGACGGACCGTGCAGTGGCAGGAATCAACGCCGTGAAACGAGTTTTCCCCTCGTCACTCATCTCATTTGCAGGTGGCACATGAACCGCAACGTTCTGAGCAAGACGCGGTTAGTTTTGGGACAGGTGCTTGTTGAAAACCCCGCGCCAACCCAGCCCAAATTTGAAAACTCAGTCGCGACACACTTTCATGGCTACGTTTCTTCGCGCTGTGTGCGCGAAAACCGAGTCTGAGTTCGAATTAGAGGTAATCGAGAAACGTCAGCAAAGCGCTACACTAGCTGACTATCTTGACAAGCAGTGGTGGCGCTATAAGTACCAGATTGTGCACTGCTGGACAGATGCGTTTACGCATTTTGGTATTCGTGATACCTCAAGCGTTGAAGGCACACACGCAAAAGTCGAGGAAAAGTCGGAAACAACCCAACATTGGACTGCAGTGCCCTCGTATGGGTCTTCTACACCCTCGATGTGGGCTGGCCTACCTTACCACGACCAGGGCTAATGCACCCATGATTTGATAGTCGTTGTAGATACCGGTAACATTAAATAGCAGTGTTGATCGCATCGGTTCACTTGCACGTACATATGCTAAGCATTGCTTCGACCAAGTTTTGCTGGATGCGCAGCATGTCGATCTGCTGGTAATGCTGCGGATTCAGTGGTTTTGGTTTCTCTGCAGCATTCTTATCTTACTACGACTCCAAAATAGCTATGGGGGAATTGCTTCACTAACACATCCGGAAACGACACCAGCTACACCGCCAGCGGCGTGATCTCGGGGATGGAAACAAGATATACAGACCGACCTCCATGGCTACTTGAACTCATCGAAGAGATCGGCCAAAAGAGTATCGTAGCTGGGGACTACATCATGTACTACGTTCCAAACACGGTTATGGAGCCGCAGTGGCTTAGGACTGCTCGTGTGCTGCGCGTAGAACCTGGCATGAAATACCCGCTGCACCTCTACAGTCACGACAAAATCGACTGTATGATTAATAAGATCAAGTGGTATTGTGATGGCGGCGGAATTGTAGATCCCGCTAACCAGAGTGGATGGCGATCAATTCGGACGTTTGATCTAGTTGCAGGCGAGGCATCTGGGGTTACTCGCCGTGACGCTTTACTTGAATCACTGGCAAGCGTTATTGCGGATGGTATGTCTTCAGCTTTTCTCCAAAGAAACTTACTCTCAAGTAGTGGCGTAACCTCTGATCGCTCCAACACTGAAGGACTAGAAGGTGGGAATATTAATGAAAGTAGCAGTACATCCTCAGGTCGTCCGACCGAGCAAACACCGGTAAGACGTGACACTTTAAATGATATAGTATCTATCCGACGGTGTGTGTGATAATAGCAACTGGGGCTGGTTGTCAATGGGTCTTGGATTCGCGTGTGGAAAGTAGGTGATAATGTCGGCGATGTTCCTTGCGAGTCTTGGGAAGAGTATTTAAAAACACTTCCGAGTTTTAGACGACCCCAAAGTGATTCCAGGAAGTGCACAATGGATCATTTGTCTCGAAACGAAGACAAGTTGCATCTACAACAACACTTGATGAGGAGGATTATAACCGCGTGCAGGTCAAAGCATTGCTCCCACCGTTGTCCTTGTCGATACCGCTTTCTTTCCTGCGAAGAAGTCTTATTTGCAGAGGTGTATGTGCAAGGTGAGCATGTCGTGGATGTTTCAGGTGTAGATCTGCCTGAGTCTCCTAAATTAACGGTGGAAATGAAGGGCTACCTTCGCGATAGGCTAGAGGAGAATTCTTCTATAGTGGCAAGCAAATTGTTCGCTTTACTCAGTAGAAAGATCAGCAATGGCGAGTTTTCGACACCAGCGCCTAAGCCGCAACAGGTGGCTGGCTTTGTGAAGCGATGGAGATCGAAGAACAAAAAGGATACGATGCAGCCAGTGATTGATATCTGCTCAGGATACATGTACACACCCCTGGTATCGCTACCTCGGGGACCTGAAGAGCTAATAATTCTGTGCGACAAAGAACATAGCGATTCCGGAATGTCGCCAAAACTGGGGAACGGATCTCCAAGCTCTCCGTTTCGCATCGGTTTGACATGTTTGTCGTTTTGAAAGCCTATGTCAAGGCCCAAGAAAATGAAGACTGCAATACTATCTTACACCTTGATAGTACTCACAAAATAGTTCACCAGAATTACCCCGTTTTCATTTTGGGGATATCGAATCGACGAGGGTGCTTTTTCCCTCTTGCATATTGCTGTACTTCAAAACGACGGAACGAAGACGTTGCTAGGTTGCTTCGGAGTTTGAAAGAAGTTGTGAAAGATCTGTTCAACGTTGACTTCAATCCGATGTTTGTGATGACCGATGCGGACGATGCTCACTATAACGCATGCGCGTCAGAACTCCCCAACTCTACAATTTTAATGTGCTGGTTTCACGTACTTCTAAACGCGCGAAAGCATACCATAGGCCAACCTCCCCGAGATGTTGGAGTGTTTTTCGGGATTTCAATGCGATGCATTTCGCACGTTCACAAGGCGAATTTCTCGAAAAAAAAGCAAGCAATGGAGCGATGGTCTCGTGAAGAATTAAGATGTGCTTCTTGCCGTAAGATCAGTTTGCACTTCAAAAGCAGTGGATAAATAGCAAGCGATTCGCGAATTGGCAAGCGTTCATGACCAAATCTGACCACGCAGCAACCAATAATCCGGTGGAAACCTATCATCGGACGCTCAAACTGGTCAATGACTCGTCGAAAGCCACGCCCACTGAGTTAGTACACGGGTTGGACGCATCTCGTTTGGCTTTTATTCACAGCAGGACTACTTTTCACACCGTGCTCGCAGTTTCATCACGGCTTCGAGCTCTGTACAACGGACATGCCAAAGGTGGGGATCTTACTGCCGATACTCAACCTTCATCGGGGGATACCAGTACATCACTTGTGTACCACCTAGCCGAAGTGCAAACAACTGATCATGGTGCAAAACTCGACATGGATGATGAAAATCCTGATGATGTTACGAAACCTATTAAGTCACCGCATATACGGCGAATGCAGTGACTGGGTATGCCAAGCTGCGGTTGGACGGTTGACTTGGTAAAAACTCGTGCGGGTGTAGATATTTTTTCAACTACGGCATCTGCGTGCATGTTATTCACGCCACAACAAAGGCTGGGTTGTCGTGTCCAGGGATGCCTCCTGTAGTACCTAGATTCATTTCACCTACAGAATCGCGACCCAAAGCGAGACGCAAGAAAATCTCGCGGAAGCGTGCGGCTCGTTCAGAACTACAGCTAGGATTAAACCGACGAGATGACTCTGCTGCACCCTCTGATGAGGAAACAACTGCAGGTTCCGAGGCGCGGACTTCCTCTAGCTCTGTTTACGAGGCGGACCATTCATATTCCCCAGCTTACGAACTCGATGATGCTCGTTCATCTTTTCATTGCGATACCCCCAGCCAAGTACCACGAGATCAATCCATGCTTTTGCTCGGCAACGTATCGGAGAGGGCAACGAGTGGCTTTACTGGTCTGATGAACGCAAATTTGAGCGAACTCTATAGCACATTGTCACCGGAGCACCTAGATCGACAAGAATCGATCGTTCGTGCCTCATGTGAGGAAACAAAACGACGCCGACGTTAGGTAGGAAATCGAAAGAATCACAGCAAGCATAAATTTACACGCAGTAAGAGATTGTTAGCTAGAGTGTGTAGAAGGATAATAGTAGGGTACTGCCAGCCAATCTGGTGGTGTGTTCGACCAGAGACGGCTTCGGGTTTACGCAGCCAGCTCAGTGGTGTAGAAGACCCATCCGAGGTTGCTGCGGGCCGATCTGGGGGTACTTACCACCGTTACTCGCAAAAGTCAAGCGTTGGCTGGATTCTAGTCGTGGGGATCTGCTGACCGTGTTTACCAAGTTGCTTCTGTGGTGGGAGACGAACGCGAAAGATCACAGTTTGCTCGTTGAACGCAATCGGACCATCACGCCACGCAAGCTTCAAGGTAATCGCTACGCTAGCGTAGTTCGTATCATCACTAACTATGCTTTGACGGAAACGGAAAAGCTGTGGGTAGATGCCTCTAACATTGTCTTTAATAATCGGGCTAGAAGTGAATGTGACGGAACGTATCGCAGGGTGAAGTGCAGGCCTTGCCTGCACGACATCATCAAGATCATCGAGTCCAACGGCATTTTACAACTGCTGCCAGACCATTTTGACGAGCACTGGTGGATTCAAAGAGGAGTTTCAACGCAAGAGCCGCGGCTTCGGGAACCTGCTATCGTGGGCAATCGACGTAGCGTTGCCCCCAGTCGCAAACGCAACGATGGTATCTCCGGCACAAGACGAGCCCTTATCATGGTGGAGAGGACAGATCGCAATCACCCAGCTACGCCTCCTGCCGAGCCAACAGCCACGGTCACCGACCTACAACTCTATGGCACTCATCCTGGAGATCAAATTACCGCTCGTCAAGACCCGCAGGAGCGTGTCAATGAAGACGGCTACCACGAGCATTACGCGCCAGCAAGAAACTGGAGCTACGCAGGCCTCCACTAGTCGCTCATGTAATTGTTGGTACTGTATGCTCCAATGCATACTACATCTATTGTGCATCACTAAAGACGTTACACAAGCAAAACCATTACGTGGCCCATCAACCTGCTTCACTTTCTCTATCCTTGCTGATGCTCCTCGATAGTTTCTCCCATGATGCAGCCGTCGTCCAGATTGACGACCTCCGCGGTGATGGTGATCCCGATGATCTCGTGCAGTGGAATGCGGCTGTTCTCAGGCCCGAAAACATCTCGCAGGAGACCGATCATCACGCTGTAGATCGATTGCCCGAGGTATCTTGTTGACGAAGCCTTCGTCACGATTGCGGCGTTCGCACTCTACAAGTTGTTGTTGAATGCGCAGGATCGACGATGCTTGATATTGGGGGTGGGGAGGTTATTCATCGCTAGTCCCATAGCGAGCGAGGAGGACGCGATAGGAGAACAGCCGATATCAGCGGTCTTATTCTCGGTCGAGGTTGATTCCATCACGGTGATTTCATGGGAGGAGGAGGAGGCATAAATGTTACGGTACATTGTGTGGTTTAGCATCGAAGAACGGTAGGGATGATACCAGCATTTCAGCTAGCTGATTTCCCGCATATGCACGAGTAGTGACGGCTAATATTTCGTCAATTGGAAGTGGTTCTCCAACTCTACCGGAAAGAAAGTGGTGGCACGTACCACATGCCCGGAGAAACCAAGAACTCGCTGGCGGAGAAGGGCCAATGGCACACTGGTAACGGTGGCCATCGAGCGATTACGGTGACATGATCACTCTCACGCCGACATCGTGGGCCTGTGGCAGCGTGAATCTCCTCCAATGGCTCGAGGTGGTGGGAACTATCTTCGAAGCAAGGACGATGGCAGCCGGTGATCGATTGAACGAGCATGTGTTAAGTGACTTTAGGCAGGGGAGTAAGTAAAGCCTACCACTTCGTCGACCATACGCACCTCAAGGACCTCAAGGACATCGCTGACCGCACAGATACCACCGACCCCAATTACACCACGTACGGAGACACCCGGTGTCTCCGAGACCTTCAAGGCGGCTATAGGTTCCCTGCAAGTCTCGCTGGTTTTGCTTTGGGTCATTCCCTACGACGGCCCTGTCGCCGTAGATAAAGTGCCATTTTCTCAGGAGCAATAATTGATAGCGGCTGTCAACAGAGGCCCAGAACGGAAGTGTTTATTGCGGAGTGAAATTAATAGCTGCACCAGGCGAACGTGCAAGCACGGTGCATTCGTATTTACCACTACTAAAGGGCGGCTGGAGGTGGTCAAGATGATCGTCTACGGCGTCGTCCCTCGAGGCTGACACTCCTACGCACTTGCGCTCGTTCGTGAGCCTCTCGGTGTCTCTTGCCGCATCTGCTTAGCAAACGAGAGGAATTCAGACTTCAGGCACTAGCTCCTCTCACGTGATAATAATATTTGAAACCACGAAAACCTGCATACAGAGAAGTGGGAATGCTACCTTGCCAACACGTCAACCAACCCCCAGCGACGGAGCGCAGATACAGGAATGAGCGACTTTGCCTCGCTACTTCAACTCATGGCGATAATGAGACTGCTACGCATTATTAGGGATCTCGACAGGATGTACGCGTTCCAGTAGTGGGCTCCCGTTTGGAAGTCTCTTGTCGCCATCTTTAATATGTGCGCGTGTTTCGGAGAGACGCTTTTTGCCCAGTATTTATATTTGTAAAAGCATAAAGAACATAATACGATATTCTGCTTGCAACTGCACTTCGATCTCCATGCAGGCTGCATTGCAGCAGACATGATTGGTTGAAAATACAAGAGTGGGATGTGTATCTGGCTCTTTTAGTAACTCGCTCATGGGATCCTCCACGTAAATTGTCTTGGAGCGATACACAGCTAGCGCGACGACGCGCAGCCCCTAGTGTCCGCACAGCTTCTGCCTCAAACGTTGCGTCGGCATCGGTCGGCGACGAAATGCAGCAGCAGGTTCTTGCTGGATGGCAACAAGTGTGCATCGGATGGATTCTCGTCGTGTCCCATGAGCACATAGCCGGGGCAATATCGCATTTGCCGTGGGTAGGGTTGTTTTTTTGGACGGGCTCTTTCAGTCGTTTCCACAGCGACGACGCGAACGAGCACCAAGCGCTAATCCCCGCTTCTCCAAGTATCACTCGGCTCGAGAGACTCGAGTACTGTACAACCCCGCTCTGCCTCGATCGATATATGCTGCGTCCGCTGCTGCTGCTGGGGGCTCTGCTGCCCTGCGCGCGCGCCGCGGCATCCTGCGCAGACTGCAACGGCCAGACGTGTCTGCTGGACACCACCGCCACGTCCGTCAACGGCGGGGACGCCACCGTCACACTGTCCTTCTGCAACTTCGACAGCAGCAGCAACGACTCGTACGCGGTGAGCTTCGGCGCGTCGTCGGTGCCCTCCTGTGACGCGCAGAACGCGTCGCTGCCGGTGGTGCAGTCGCTGGCGGCGGCCGACGGCTGCACCGCCGAGTCCTGCAGCGTCACCGCCACGCTCAAGCAAGGCATCGACTGGGCCATCGCCCTGCAGAACAACGGCGTCGCCAACACGCTCACGGCGCAGCTGACCAAGGGCGGCAACAGCGGCATCGTGACGGTGGCCACGTTCGCGACCGTGGCGGCGGCCGTGGTGACCAGCGGCACGGGCGACGTGTCGGTGTGTGCGACTGGCTTCGGCGTCTCCGGGTCCCGGTTCTCGACGCTGGACGAGTGCAACGTAGCGCAGGTCTGTCGAGGAGCGAGCACAGACACGGCGTGCACGACGCAGCTGTCGACCGCCACGGTGGGGGAGGTGAGCTGCAACGGCGAGTCCTGCACAGGAACCGTGGCGTTGAGTCAGAGTCTGCCCTGTGACGGGTCCACCGGCAGCACGGCACTGATCGTCGGCGTGACGGTGGGTGGCAGCACGCAGTCCAATTTCGCCAGCGTGGGGACCATGACGGCGCCCAACTTTACGATCGCGGACGTCGACGGACTGGACGCTGGAAGCTCCGAGGTGGTGCTGGCTACCGACACTTTCTGCGCGTCGTCGTCGATCTCAGTCAACGTGTCGACCGAGGACAGGGGCAGCTCGGGCTCGTCGGTGGACGTCAGCAGCGTCAACTCCACCACCAACGGGACGGTGGTGGTGGAGCTGGCCTCTCCGCTGAGCAACTCGCTGGCCGGCTCGGACCTTGTGTTCGCGCTCTCGCAGTGTGGTGTGTCAACGACTGGGTCGTTCTCTGTGGGGAAAACAGCGACGACTCCTCTAGTACAGTCTCGGCCGGCTCGGACAGCTCGGAAGCGGCCGAGGTCACGACGGGCTCCTCGGGCTCGGTGTCTACGCAAGTGGAGGACTCGAATTCTGGCCTCTCGCACGGCATGGTGATCGGTATTGTACTCGCCTGCGTGGCGTTCGGCGGCTTCGTGTTCGAGTACGTGCATCACAAAAGACGGCAAATGCCGATGCCGCAGGACTCGACGGTCAGCAACATGGCGACGGCTATGTAAAACGCGGCAACAGTGCCAGGCAATTTTTAATGAGACGTTGTGGCTTTTTGAGTATTTCATCGTTGCTTGTTGCCTGTCTGCACAATTTCACTTGACCTTGCGAGCTTCGCGGATCTTCTTGGAGCGCACCATGGCCAGTTCCTTCTTGAGAGCAAAGCGCTTCGGTCCTGACAAAGACGGACTTTCAAGTTGAGCTTCTATCGCGTCGATCTGAGCTTGCAGCTTGGTCAATTCCAGTTCGACACCACCGTGTGCCGGTGGTGGTGCAGTCGTTGAATCAACCGGAACAACTTGAGCTGGTGCCTCGACTACTCCGTGGGCTGCATACCCGTTCTCCTCAAAACGACGAGCTGTTCCAGAGCCTTCAGAATGCCCAGTGTCAGCTTGGATAATGCTCCTGGGATGACGAGGCAAAGCGACTGGCGACGGTGGTGAAAGCACAGTGTCTGGCGGTAGTTTGTTTTTCAAGTAGGCCAGAATTTCGGCACTTCCTTTGGCGATCACGGCGCCTCGCACTGTTCGCTGTGGGTTCCCGTTCATGTAGATGGCTCGGAGATTTGGACACAACCCCAGCTCGCAAGGAACTTTGGTCAAGTTATTGTTCTCGAACGACAGCGACGCCAGCTGAGGCGCGTCGTAAATCCGACCAAGCGACCGCAACTTGTTGTCTGACACGCTAACCACGCTCAGTTTTGCGAGTTGTGACCATGGAAAGCCATCAAGAGTTTCGATCTGGTTAAAAGCCAGCAGTAGCGTCTCCAGTGCGTGTAGGTGATGCATCTCGTAGGGCATCACGGACAAGCAATTGTTGCGTAGATCCAATTCTTTTAGGGAGCTACTAAGCGGTGGTGAATTCCCCAAGAAATTGCTGATACTTTCAGCAGAGAGAGAATTCTTCCGTAGGCGCAGCAGCTCAAGATGAGGCAGCGCTGCTATGGACGGGTGAAGAGACTCCAGGTGGTTGTCTTCGACAGTCAAGGTCTACAAAGCAGTATTCGTTAGATTGATCAAAGACACAGTGAGCTAACAAACCTTCAGAGCTGATAGCTCGCTGATGGCTTGTGGGAGTGACTGCAACTGGTTCGACGACAGGTTCAAATGCACCAGCGTCGGGCCGAAGTTGAATTGTCCCGACCCCACCAACTCCGACGGTAGAGTTGCAAGACTTTTGCTCGTGAAGATTAAAGTCCCCGACGCTGCAGCTTCACGAAATAATGGGGTGCACTCTTCGGCAGGGGCCGTGATTACTTCTGTAGGGTTGCTTGCTTGAGCGACACGTTCCCGTTCGAGTTGCAGCTCGTCTCGTTCTTCTTCCAATACGTCGACGCCTTGTGGTGGTGGCCCGCGAGTGCGTAAATATTTCTTGAGTGCTTCACAGCCTGAACTGAGCACTGATCGACGGATCGCTCGAAGCGGATTGCCGTCCACGATGATGTGGTTGAGGTGTTTGAGATAGCCAAGTCCAGGCGGAAGATCAGGGAGATCGTTGTTCGACACATCCAACGTCTTGAGACGATACAAACACGCCAAATTGTCCGGAAGAGCTTGGAGTTTGTTGTCCCGCATGTCCAATATCGTGACCGAGTCCTTAATGCGTAAAATGGAGGTCTCATCAATGGAGGAGAGGGTATTATATCCCAGGAACACTTGGTCTAACGCTGCGCCTTCAGGGAGGACAGGAAACACGACGATTTTGTTCTGCCGGAGGTCGAGAAATTTGAGTTTTGATAGCGAAGCCAACGCGTTGCTTGTGGTCTCCAGTCGGTTCTTCTTCAGGTCCAAGTTGTGCATGTTGACGAGGTCTCCGAATGATATCGGCAGGATCGTCAATTGGTTGGAGTGGGCGATCAAAACGTGCAGCTTGCGGAGGTTGCCGATTTGATCCGGTAGAGCTGTGAGAGCGTTTTCCTCGACGTGCAAAGCTTCCAGGTTCTCCAATTCGCCGAGGGAATCAGGTAGACTCCGAAGCTTATTTCCTGACAACACAAGCTCCTTCAAATTGACAAGAGCTCCAAAGTTTTCCGACAAATCTTGCTCCAGTTGGTTGCTGAACGATCAATATAAAGACAATTAGAAGAAGATTTAACAACGGAAAAGAATTAAACAGAGACGTACTGGCTTAGATTGAGATATGTAAGAGACAGGAGGTCGAAGAATCCTTCCGGAAGAGTCTGCAACGCGTTTTGGCAGAGCTTGATCGACGTTACGGACGTCAGCGCTGCGATTTCGTCCGAGATGGTTGGGATGGCGTTGTGACTCAAGTCAATCTTTATTAAGTCGACGCATTCCCACTTCTTCTCGTCCTGAAAGTCCAAAACTTGTAAACTCATTTGCAGCAAGAAGAAGGTTTAATAATTTTGTGGCTAGCTAACCTTTTCCAAGTGCTCTTCGAGATGGTAGACCTGGTCGGGGAACTCTGTCAAATTCCTAGCTGGGAGACTGAGAACTCCACTGCGCCGAGCTTCCCGAAACGCTCTGGCAGCTTGGTCTCGTGCCGGAGCAAGGACGACATCTTGCTGTTGAAATCGACCTCGCAAACTGGAGCCGCGTCCCCTCATTTTGGAAGAGCGGAAACCTGTTGAAGCGGCACCAAGTTGCAGTTGTAGCCATGTCATGAATGTATCCACTTCGATGGTCGATTTCTTAGCGACCATCCGTCCTGACTGCATCATGGAGCCTGTGGAGATCGTCGCCCCCGACGCCTACGACACCGACGCTCTGGAAGCTCAGCAATGCTTCGTCTCTCTGGAGTTCCCTGCTCGCTACGGCTCCAAGGTGATGGCTCACTTGGCTGCCAACTTCCAGTCCCTGTCGGACTTGGGCTTCGGCCACCTCAAGCGGCTGAGGAAACACTCGGTCCTCCCACAGACGCTGGTGGCGCTCGTCACCCCACAACCTGAAGACAGCAGCGAAAATGCCACGCTTCCATCGAATCTGCAGGCTATGGCGACGCTTTTTGACGCCAAAATCGCCTCTGCAAGTGCTCTGAAATTCCCCCAAGAACACGAGAGTTGTTTGAAAAACACACTAAGAACTGGCCGTTGATCTTCCACTCCAGCGTGGAGGAGGCGGCGACATTGCCGCCACTTGAAGAGGACGAGAAACTGCAGATGAGAAGGCACTTGGAGACGGCGGTCAAGTGTGGAGAGGACGCTGCAGAAGGACTCAACTGTGCCGGTGGTTGTGTCGTAGTCGACCCGCAAGTTGATGAGGTCGTTACCACTTCTAAGACGACAGAGAAACAGGAACAAAAGTACAAGTTTCAAGTGATTTACCACCCGGTGATGGTGGCGGTGGACGCTGTCGCGGAGAGAGATCGACGACGAGAGGCGGAGACCGGTCGGAAGAAGCAGAAAGGGGAGGATTCGACTGCGGAGAGTGAACACAAGGACCAGAGTGACGAGAAGAACGAGTCGTATTTGTGTACAGGATACGACGTGTATCTGGACCGTGAGCCGTGCGCCATGTGTGCTATGGCGCTGGTTCACAGTCGGGCTCGTCGAGTGATTTTCGACCGTGCTAATGCTACAGACGGCGCTCTGTTGAGCAACTTTCAGCTACACACGATCAAGTCCCTGAATCATCACTACCGTGTCTTTCAACTTGCACTTTCAGCAGGAGAAAACAATGCAGAATAGTGTAGCAGTTTGCTGTATTAAATACATGCGCTCCTTGGGAAGCGCAATGTTAACGAGGTCAAGAGAGGTCGAACGTACTTGGCCAGGAACTCTACGACGCAAAATCCTTGGCCATGGCTTCCAGTCGCGGCACAAGTTCGTTGAACGTGGGTCGCTGGTCCTGCTTCTTGGTCCAGCACTCTTCGAGAAGACGGGCAAGCGGCGTGGGGGTTCCGTCCGGCACAGTTGGACGCAGGTTTCCGCCAGCCACTCCGTTCATGATGTCGCTCGATCCCAGATCTGGGTACGGCTCGCCCCACGCCAGAGCCTCCCACACAATGATGGAGAAACTGTAGACGTCGCATGGGGTGCCATATTTCTCTCCACGGAGCACTTCCGGCGCCACCCAGAGCGGACTACCGCAGATGGACATGGTCTTGCCAACGTCACGGAACTTGGACAGGCCAAAGTCGCCGATCTTGGTACGCATCCGATCGTCCAGCAAAATGTTCTGCGACTTGAGGTCGCGGTGGATCACGATCGGGTTGTGGTTGTGCAGGTAGGCGAGGCCCTTGGCCATGTCGAAGGCGACATTGTAAGCGAGACGCAGTTGACGCGCGTGGTCTGGCCGCGGCATCTTGTGGTAGATGTCAAAGAAACTGCCGTTTGCAAGCAGTTCCGTCACGAGCAGTAGAGTCGGTGGCTTGGAGCAGGACCCCATGAACAGCACGATGTTCGGGTGGTGCAGACCCTTCATAATGGTGCACTCCTTCTCGAACTCGACCAGAGTGTTCTTAGGGACGCCGCTAACATGCAACTTCTTAATGGCCACGGGAGTGCCGAAGTAGCTGCCTTTGTAGACTACACCAAAGACACCGCGTCCGATAGCAGCGTCTACAATCAGATCCTCTTCGCGAATCGACAAACCGTCGTCGTCTGCAGGTCCTGCCGTAGCGCTCACGATCTTCCTGTCTGGGAAGATAATGTGGTCTTCCCACTTTTCATCGCCGACGTGTTTCGATAGAATAGATTGCAGTGTCGAGATGATAATGGAGAAGGACGGGCGAGCGTATATCTCGGCGCTCCAGCAGCGCGTCATAAGACTGTAGAGATCCTGCATGGCATCTCCAGGCGGGAGTTCGAGCGTGGAAATCGGTAGGACGCTTTCCGGCCTGTACCACGAAAGGAACAGCATCAACCGAGATGGAATTGTACGGCACCGTTCTAGCCAAGGCCTCGAACAGGATCACGCCGAAGCTGTACACATCAGCCTTCTCTGTGTGCTCCTCACCTTTGAAAACCTCGGGCGCGATCCAGACGCTCGAGCCAATAAATACACGAGGCATATTGGTTTTGGCAGTGGTTGTACTAGGCGCCCCAGTCTCGACTTGGTCTCCACGGAAAGCTTTGAGTTTCGAGAGACCGAAGTCGGACACTTTGCATCGCCAGTCAGCATCGATAAGCAAGTTGACACTCTTGAGATCTCGGTGCAGAATCGGCGGCTTGCTCGAGTGGAGGAAGTGCATGCCACGACTTGAGTCCACCATCATGCGAAGAAGCAGAGACCAGTCGACTTTAACCTCATCGTTGTGGAGGACACTGTAAACACTCCCCTTAGGACACAGCTCCATCACGAGGCCTACGAACTCGGGGTGTACCATAACGCCCATGAACATGACCACATTCGGGTGACGAAGCTGCGCCATGACACTCGCCTCCGAGCCAAAGCTCGTCACAATCGATTTCGTATCTCCCTGTAAAGTGATCTTCTTGACAGCCACACGAGTTTCTTTCCAAGCGGCATACACACAGCCAAAAGTACCTTCGCCGAGCTCTTCCTTGACTAACACGTCCTTGGGATCGATGTGGCAGTTGGCACTGAGAATACCTCCCGCCACAGCTCCGTTATCTGGCGATTGGTCATTAGCGCCACCACTGAACCAGCCCGTCATCTCCATTGTCATTTGCACCATCACATTCTCCTGGGCAAGACGCTCCGTCAGTACGAAGTCACGACGTTCTTCGTACTCCCAATTCCATGACAGGAAGCCGAGCAAAATCGAGTAAAGAATAATGGCAGAAGTCACAGTTCCTGGGGCACTCAGGATCTCCCCAGAGACGCGTTCGCAAAGCGCACCCAAGCCAGGATCAGGAAGAAAACACTCGAGCACACGAGCACTGTGATGGACTTCAAGAAGGTCAAACCCGTGGAACTTGTAATTCCGAGCGAGAAGATGAACTGCACCCAGATATTCCGCTCGCTTACAGTCGTACCAGCAGCCGTCGTGTCTAGAAGCGCGCTTACTTGTCCTATCAGACAGACTAGAGTCAGCCAATTCATGTGCGTCTCAAAGTATCGCTGGAAGGAGATGACGACCAAGCCCATTGCCATGACGACGCCCGGGAAGATCATAACGCGCGGCAGTCGCGTCCAGTCGTTGCCAGCCTCGTCGGTCTTGAAGCTGACCTGCATGATCACCAGCAACGGGATGAAGAAGGCCGTAAAACCGGCGCCAAACTTTAACCGCGTCTGGTACTTGGCACAGCGAGCCACCGCGAACCGTTGCTCCATCTCGGGATTGGAAAACTGCAGGGACACGACCGAAATGCCGATATCTTCTTGACGACTTGGGCCGTCGTTCTTGCTTTGTCGAGGTCGGAAAAAGTTTCAGGTCCTGCATACTGGCGCCCATGAGGTGCAGTCTGGTGCTTTTGTGAGGCGACGCCGGCGGGTTCACACCATTACCATTGCCATTGGGGTTTTTCGGTGAGTTGGGTGGCAGTTGACCGTAGCCGTCGTTGTTCAGAGGCGAGTGAATGTCACTCCGTCCGCTGCTGCGCGCCATCTCGATCGTCTTGCTCGAGTTGTCCTTCGGAATCACTTTCGACATGGATAACCGAGTGGGCGTGTCGGTCATTCTCGAGTGACCGGTCTGACTGTGGAAAAGGGGGAATGGGATCATCCCGGCGGTTGCGCCGCCTCCGCTTTTGGCCGGCTTGCTCTCAGTCGATCGACTAGACTTTGTCCTGAAAGCAACTTTGAAAATGCTCAGGCTTTCCCAACGTCGGAGACAGCGTAGAACACCACGACCACCACCAAGAATAGTGGCTCGATCCTCGTCCTCTTTCTTACCGGACTCTGCC
>JAAVTH010000642.1:0-13670 GCA_011947325.1 Phytophthora macrochlamydospora | reverse complement strand
TGACAACTTTGGCTATGTCATTGAGAACGAGGGCTTTACGGCCAAGGGGCTGGACGAGCTCAAACGGATTAAGGAGGAGCGCAATGCTCGACTTGGAGCTTACATCATGTCGTCCACGACGGCGATCTACCACCCGGCGGAGGAAGGCCATCTGTGGGAGACCCCGTGCGACTACGCCTTCCCATGCGCCATTCAGAACGACGTGGACGCGGAAGCTGTGCGTCTGCTCGTTAAGAACGGATGCAAGGGCATCTTCGAAGGCGCCAACTTCCCGTGCACGGACGAAGCCATCAATCTCATCAAGCAGCACGGACTGGCCTTTGGCCCCAACAAGGCCTCCAACGGAGGCTCCTTCGCCCTAATTACGAAGAGTCTGGGCGCCTCTACGCAGCTCTCGGATGAGGAGGTGGACGCTATCGTCAAGGTGAGCTGCAACTCCGTCTTGGCTACGATTTTTAATGGAAAAAGCACTAATATGTGTGCTGATGACTATAGAATACATGTACAAGCTTCACGACCGAGTGGCAGCTACTGCTGAAGATTTCAACGCTGCGGGTGATCTTCACGTTGGCGCGAACATCACGGCCTTTATGAGTGTGGCTGCTGCCATGTTCCGCCAGGGCGTGGTGTAATCTCGTTCCATTGGGATACTGAATACTCGTTGTTCGTCTCGATTGTGACGCAGCAAGAGGCGTTGACAACGAAGGTAATGAGGAGGTGGCTGCAGCACACGCAAGTGACAGCCGCAGCTCGCGAGTGCGAAATATTCGGGCCAAATACAACCGCGGGGGTGTTTATCTTGTGCTGTTCCGCTCACGCTGCATGGTCATCGTGAATACGCAGGGCAGTTGGCCGCAGGTACTTGGCCTTTATCGTTGTAAGCGAGAAATGCCAGGAATCGTCGACTTCTTACAGGTCAAGTGTTCAACGGGCGCATTGCTGAGCCGTTCTTGCGCCCGAAACGACACACGGCGCTTCAAGATCGACCAAGCTAGCACGTATTTGACGGTCTCTCGGCGTGCCATGCCGGACTTGCTGGGTAAGTACTTCTCTTTTGCACTGAATTATGCTCGATTGGATGGTGAAAGCAGCTCTGTGCTGGACAGGAGGACGGACGTCTTAGCAGCTCACGCGACAGCAACATTGGGGAGGGATCCGCAAGGGTGAGCTGCATTGCACATTGCAAATTGCCGCTCGACTAGACGATGGCGGTTGGTTTAGCACTCGACCGTTGGCAAAATGCGCCAGCTCGCAGGTCGCCAGTGGAGGGGTTTCCACTGGCTGCTTCTGGACGAGGTTTCGTGATTTCCTCGATCCTTTTCGTCCCCTTCCGCCGTTGGCGAGCAAAAGGCATTTCCACGTTCAACACGTACACCTCACGTCGAGCTTGTCCGCTGGAATCGACAGGCTTCATAATGTTGGTCCGGCACGCCCTACTCTTAGGGCTCCTTCTGGTCCCCTTGGGCCACTCCACTAGCGGCGCTGTTACTGCTACATCCGGTTCCCTCTCCTGCCAGCAAGTAACACTCGGTTCAGAGTCCGCGACCAAGTGGACGGTGAGCTGTTCCCCAACAAACACAGTCGGCTCCTCGAGCGCTACGTTTGATCCCGCAGTAGTCAAGAACTTCTACGTGAACAGCGAGCCGTACGTCGCGGCGACAGCTTCGAACGACCTCAATCTTTCGTCCACTTTTTCCGCAGTGGACGAGCTCATTTCGTCCTCCGTCACGACGTTTTCGCTTTCGGCAGCGGCAGGATATACACCGAATGTTCCGGTGACGGTCAAGTCCACAGCGTTCGCCGAGTTATCTTCGCTCCAAACCTTGTACGTCTCCCCATGGTCATAATAGTTTACTGCGTCGGATTTTTTTAAACTACTATTTTACTGCAGAAATGTACAGGGCATTCCGTTAGCTGACCTCCATCTTGTGCTCCCACGCTCCATTCAAAACATGTACGTGTCGATATTTTTGAGCAGGTAGAAATTTACAGCCTTCTCACCATAGTTTACATTTGCTTTTAGCTCACTTGCAGGTTGCAGCCTTAGCAACGTGTCTTTCGAGTTTGTAGATGGTTCTTCCATCGCCGATTCAGCCATCACGTCCATGTAAGGATTGCTGGCGGTGCCCTGCTGCAAGGTCGACTTATACGAGTTTGTGTTTCTTTTACTTCAGTGATCTCAGCCACAATTCTCTCAAGGAAGTCCCAGCTATGGTTTACTCTTTCCCCAGTGATATCTCAACGATCGATTTACGTGGCAATGACCTGATCGACTTATCAACAGAAAGCACTGACCACGAGCAAGAACTTACGAAATGGATCAACGCTAATAGTCCAGTTCGACAGTGTGACTCTCTCGGGACTAAAAACACCTAAACAAGCCTCGAACTCGACAAAGTCGAACCAGGACGGACCAACCAGTAGTTCTACACCGTCTCGGTCTTCGGCGACATCAGGAAGCGATGGAACCACCGCAGCCAATGCTGGTAGTAGCAGTATGCACATTATTCCGATTACGATCATCGGTATTGTCGTCCCTGGAGTCTGCGCTGTGGGTATTGCGCTCGCGTTTATCGTCCGCAACCGCAGGCGGACGCAAGAGCGAGATTCCGAAGGCATTCTTGACCTTCCTCATCACTTTGACAGACACTCGTACGGCAAACAGCATCGCGAAAGGTTGGAGTCGTCGGGACAATTTACGGCGGCCGATAGCGAGCTCTCTCACAGTCGAATCTCGCCGAACCAAGAAGGCGACGACGGCGGCTCCAACAGAGCGCTCTCAGTCACCCCCAGCAACGTCTACGGACAGTCCAGTCAGCAACAAGCAGCCTCAACCTCAGCCAACGTCAACTACGTCAACCTGGAGTCTCCACAGGATGCAAAGAGTAACTTCTCCATGACCAACTCAAAGCGACGACTGTCTAAACAAGACGACGAAGACAGAGGACACTCGATCGAATTACTTAAAACCCACAGCACTTCCAGCCCTTCGGCGCTTCGAACTCGGCTTGGTGCAAGGAAAGCACTTCGGAAAGGACTAGAAACGTTATTGACAAGCCAATCGGCTGAAGGCTCGTTCACTGCATCTCTACTCACTGTGAAAACGCGACAGTATTCCGTCCGCCATGGCACCAAGATCGACGAGACCCCGTTGGCATTCTTCGTCGACTGTCGACTTGTAGCACACGAGGACTCAACTGAAGCTGCCTTGGATCCGACAGCATCCAGACTGGTACTCAAGTTCTTCATCGAAAGCGACGCCGACCTGGCAGGACGTGAGAGCTACGCGCTTTCGTGTCTACAGCACGACGAATCCACTAGAGCTGTCGTTCCTCGTCTTTTCGACGAAGCTCTCGAGTACGAGCTCGACTCAGGTGATGGCATGAAGCTGAGCTGCTGTGTACTTGTGCTCGAGATGCCAAGCTGCACGACGCTGCACTCACAACTTGCTGCATTTCGAGAGCATTTACCCCAACAGATTTCTCGAGTGCTCTCTGCTCTCCATGCGCTCCACTCACGCGGTCTCGTTCACGGCGCACTGCACACGGATAGTCTTGTAGTGTGCTCTCCTGACGCTCGTTTGAAATTCTGGGGCCTTGAACATGTATCAAGAGCTGGGCATATGGTTCCCTGTCCAGATGCAGAACACCTCGATCTTTGCCAGGCAGAATGTGCAGCTCCCGAAGTGGCCTCTGTAACTCTAGGATATAAGCCGAGTCCACGAGCTTCCCCTTCCCTAGATGTCTGGAGCCTTGGCGTGATGATTCTGAAGGCTTACGCGGCTGGAAAGAGACTCGAAGAGTTCCAGGACTGTGAGAAGCCTCGCGATGTGTTTGAAAGTCTTGACGCACCGGATTCCAATAGTTCGTGCTTCTTTGACAAATCTATCGCCGCGTTTGTCCCAAATGAAGACCTGCAAACTCTGCTACAGCAGTGCTTGCAGCAAGATCCGCTGTCACGACCATCAGTCGAGGCGATGCTGAAGCACAAGGTTTTCGTGGCTAAAGAGCGTGAGATCACTCGTCGAACGCGAGTCAAGAGCGCGAAAGTTACTCGATTACTGTCTGCTATCGCTGAAGAGAAAGAAACTGCTGCAAATGTCGAGCCTGAGCGCGAAGCGAAGCGGTAAAGACCAATACTCAGTACAGTCTGATGACAAAGAGGTTAAAGAAGACGTCACGAAAGCTGAAGACGTCGTTCTGGAGCCGTTGCCACCAAGTCTGTGGCTCTTCTTCCTCCTCCAGAGCTAGATCTCGACCTCATCCAGCGCGCTAGCTTTTATTCCGTCAGTCAGTGGGTTACCAAGCTCAAGTACTGCCAACAGCAGAAAGCAGAGGATCTTCGCTTCCTCTTGTCTTCATGTGTGAGGCATGCGACTTTGACATTACGACGCCGTGTAGCACTGCAAGTACCACCAAGTTCGGTGTGAGTGTTCCAGCTTCTCTGTTGCCACTGGTGATGCCGCTCGTCCGAGAAACGATGCTGTTCCTTGAGGCTCGAGCGATCATGTCCAACGGCTTGAGCGTGGGCGAGGCGAGTGGTTTAGCCGGCGCTCAGCAATGGGAAGAGCTGCGCACATTCTATCGTGCGCTGGAGCGCATGGAGTTGGCCACTCTAAACCCTGCGAACGAAGTCATGTTCGCGCCGATGGAGGAGCAGCTACAGTCGCGAGATCCGTCGAAAGCGCAGCAGGTTCTAGACGAACTAAAAGCGTCGTATTCAGCGAAGAGAAACGAGAGTACGTGCGGAACTTGTTGAACGCCTTGGTCATCGACGAAGAGATGGAGGCGCGAGCCGAACGCACCAGCTGGGCCAAACTTCGTCGGTGCAGCGTGCCGGACGACATCTCGACGACGCCAGACCCCACACGCTGGCTGTGCTCGCACCACGCAGTAGGAAACTCAATGTGAAAAAAGCAATACAAAAGAGGTGATCCGTCACAAAACGGTCATGCTGATCACGTGGCCCTTCCACAAGTCTCCCGATCCAAGCGGTGCGACGTTTGGTTACCAGTTTTGGATTCCAAGATGCAGGACAGCGATGAAGGTGCTGATCTCCAGGATACTCTAGAGACTGATCAGGTGACCGCCGTCGTACATCAGACTGACGACGTCATCGAGAAGACTGGCGAACAGCCTGTAAAGGCCATGAAAGCGAGGTTGCCCAGACTATTCTCCAAGAAGAAGGATCAAGCAGCAGCCGACGAGCTAAGACCTTCTATTGCAGGCAAAGTCGCTACTGAAATGGCCTCGTTCCACGATGTGTTTGGTCTTCTCGGCGTCCCGACAGTTATCGTGCTGTTGATGTCTGCCGCGTGGACGTTCATGCTGGCCGCCATTCAAGTGCACGCTGGTACAGTGGCCAACACCATCATGAACACAACGGAGTTCGACAACGGCGAGTTCTGGCTGCTGCCACAGCCCGAAGATGCTATCGTCGTTTCGTCCACAGTGCTGCTGTCGCTGTTCGGGATCGGCTACACATCGTTGGCTCTCATGATGATCTTCTTCCATCGTGTTGGCGGTCTCCACAAAACGGACCATGCGCATACAGCAGATACTAACTCGAACCATGAAGAAGCAGTCGCTGAAAGTGCCTCGACGATCAAAGGCAAGCTGCATCATGTGTCTGACTGGATTCACCACAAAATCCCCATGGAAATTCGCCAGCACTACATCGTAAGTGAATCGACAAAGCTATTATCTTATTTTTTTGCTAACGATGTGGCTTTCTGTAGACGGCAGTGCTGGATCTCCCGAAGCTGATCTTCCAAACCATCACGCTGCAAACCTACCTCCGTGAAGGATTTCCGCTGGGAATCATCTACTACTATTCCATCTTGCTCTTATTCAACTGGTTCGTGGCTAGTTACCGAAGTCAACGCTACGTCGCCGACCCCGACCTCATCATAGCTCGTCTCTACTACACGTACGTGATAGACTGTAACTCTCGAAACGCTATTGCTTTCCTAACTGCGTTTTGGATCCTAGGTATGACTTGTTCTTCGCCGTGTTCGCTCCGTTGGTCGTGCTAATCTACTTCATCGAGTCTTTCCACTTTGACCGCGCGGCCTTCATGACGAAACTGGAGACGATCGGCGCTGGAAGTTTCGACACGGTGGCTCGCATTTTGGAGATCCTTCCCAAATCTCGAGCTTCTGCAACGCCTTCCACTATCTGCAGTTCTCATCTGGCAGTAGTCTGTTCTACAAGTCGGCGTTGAATGTCTTGTCCCTTTACAAGTGGCGGAAGATCATCTTGACGTTAATTCACAACCATCAAGAACGCCAATCGCTACGCAAGAACAAGGCGATGGTGGAGCCTGATCCCAGCAGTAAATCCCGCACAGAAAGTATCAAAGCGGCACTCACCAAGAAGCTTAAGAAGCCCAAGATCGGCAAGTATTTCGTCGCGAAATTGTTTCTCTCGCTCGTCTTCTTCGTGGTCGGCGTCGTCGTCTTCGTGTATTCGATTGGATCGGTGCGATCCAGTACCGATCTCTGCAGCAAGTATGACAAGTGCGTCTTGACGAGCTACCAGTGGAACTTCGGCTACAAACACTGCACGTGTTTGGTCTTCGCGGACCGTGAGATCGCGCCAAAAACGTTCGCTGAATGGACCAACCCCGTGGACACGACCGCAAACCTCGCGGCACTAGCGATCGCAGGGGAACTCCGCATCGTGCAGGTCATCAACCGAGCTGTACCATCGCTACCTGATGAGCTGCAGAACTGCCGCCAACTCGAGCAGCTCATTTTGGCGTATACCAAGATCGAAGCTCTACCAGACTGGTTCTCCGAGTTCTCGCACTTGCAATACTTGTACGGTCTACTTATCCATTATTTCAAAGACGTATTCTAACATAGCTGTGTGTCTTTGACAGCCATATCGAAGGTGATTTCACCAGCAGAAGACTCACGACCATTCCAAACGGGTCTTTCGACAGCATGCACGAGTTGATGTTCATGCACTTAGGAGGCATTCCAAACGTCGAAACGTTGCCGTCCTTCTCCGGTTTGACAGACTTGCGTTACCTGACGTTGGCTGTAGTGAGCTCCCTCGCCGAGATCCCAAGTTTCGAGAGTCTTCATAAGCTGACAGACTTGTCGATCCACCACGCCCCGAGACCCACCACACTACCGTCGCTAGCTCCGCTGAAAAACTTAAGGACTTGACGATACAGGCTCGCAGCGGAGTGTGCTGCAGTGGATACATCAGCGGCTCCTGTAACATGACGGAGATGCAGTGCCAAGCGATTCCGGGAGAAAAGTATCCACTGACTTGCACCGATCAACGCGCCTCTGAACATGACCAAGCAATCTTTGCCAAGTTCAACAGCACGGTTTGCCAGGATGCGCCACCGATGGATCCTGAAGACGGAGCTCCCAATGTGAACATCACCGACGTGGAATGTGGCGGCGTCAACTACAAAGAGTGCAGTCGTGACGGCCAACAAGCCATTTGCTACAACACGAGGATGACTGTGATTCAATGTGTGCCTGGAAGCACCTTCATCGACATGAGGAAGCTGCAGATTGAGAGAGGTGTTGGAGACTCGTGTGACCCAGTGGTGGAAGCGTGGCTTGGATGCAAATAAAGACGGAAAACGTCGTTGTCGATTCGATTTGGTTTTTGAGACAGATAGTACGTTGCCACCGTTCACGAATTAATCGTCGAGCACAATGGATCCAAAACCTGGTGTCGATGCATGGCAGACGGCGGTTTTAGATCTACCCAAGCTCATTTTCCAGACACTTACCTTGTTCACGTACCTCCTTAGGATGCCTAGCAACTACAGTCGTAGCACTGACTCGAATACTTCTTCCATTTGTGTCGATCCGTTTGCTTCCAAATTCGTAGATGACTTTCTAGCGTCGGGCTAGGCAACCGTTGGTCACTTGCTGGAAAGGATCGCGAGACGACACTTGTCGACGATGTCGAGTGAGTCCAAAGTCCGGGACACCCTCGTCGTCGTAGCTCTGTGGAGAAGGTGGATGTGTCGGATGTATCAGCTTGCGTCTTGGCAACGGACGATGTCGTCCAGGTGGGGTCGAAACAAGAGCTTCAAAACTGTTCTCCAAGAGCCTCTGGGACGGCCGTGTCGTCCAGGATTTCCTCGTTGGGGCCAAGACCGTCCGTCTTGAATGCCATCGTGTCGGAGGCGATCACGTTCCACGATGTCTTTGGATCTCTTGGCATCCCGACGCTCATCGTGTTGGTCTTGTCCGCCGTGTGGACCTTCACACTCGCGGCCATCCAAGTGCACGGCGACCGCATGGCAAACGAAATCATGAACACGACAAAGTTCGACAATGGCGAGTTTTGGCTGCTCCCACAGACTGAACCTGCTCTTGCGGTGTCTTCGGTTGTGTTGCTGTCGCTCTTTGGAATCGGCTACGTCAGTTTGGCGGTCGTCATGGTGTTTCATTACCGCTTTAACTACAAATCGGAGAAACAACCAGAAGCTAGTGGCGAGCCCATCCAAGCCTTGAATTCCGAAAAACAAAGCAAGTTCCAACGCTACATGGCCAAGCTCAACCTGACCAGCGACGTCCTACACCACTATCTCGTACGGAAACTTGTATTCCCTTGTGTGTGGTTTCAGCAGTTTATGCTTATCTGGTGTCGATGCATGGCAGACGGCGGTTTTAGATCTACCCAAGCTCATTTTCCAGACACTTACCTTGTTCACCTACTTGCGGGAGGGTTTCCGACCGCGCTCATCTATTACTACTCGGTTTTATTGCTATGCAATTACCTAGCGGCTTGTTATCGGAGCCAGCGCTACGTGTCCGACCCCAACCTGATCATTGCTCGCCTCTACTACACGTACGACGCTTGATAGTTATTTTATCGTCGATAACACTGACAAAAAGCTGTTTGTTTGCAGGTTCGACTTGTTTTTCGCCGTGTTTGCGCCCCTGGTCGTGCTGATCTACTTCATTAAATCGTTCCAATTCGACCGTGGCGAATTCGAGACCAAGATGGAAACAATCGGCCCCGGATCGTTTGATACAGTGGCACGCATTTTCGGAGATCCGTCACAAATTTCCAGCTTTTGTAGCGCCTTCCACTACCTCCAATTCACCTCGGGCACGACGCTCTTCTACAAGTGTGCCCTCAATCTTTTATCAATGTACAAGTGGCGGAAAATCACTTTGACGTTGATCCACAACTACCACGAGCGAAAACAAGAACAAGCACGTCAACAGAAGCCAACGGTGGAGCCACAGAGCAGCAGTTTATCCAGGACGGAAAGTATCAAAGCGTTTTCAAGGAAAATGACAGCAGTAGCGACGTCCAAGCCGAAACTGGGCAGGCATTTTGTACCGAAGCTCTTCCTCTCACTCGTCTTCCTGGCTGCTGGAGTCTCCAACTTTGTCTACTCGATCGGGGCTGTACGGTCAAGCACTGAGCTCTGCCACAAGTTCGACAAGTGCGTCGTGGTCAGCTACCAGTGGAATTTCGGCTACGGACACTGCACATGTCTTGTATTCTCCGACCGACAAACGAAGCCAACGACATTCGCCGAGTGGACCAACCCCGTCGATACTACCGCAAACCTCGCGGAATTAGCTTATGCTGGCGAATTGCGAATCGTTCAAGTGATTAACCGAGCGGTACCAGCGTTGCCGGAGGAGCTGCGGAAATGCCACGAGCTGCAGCAGCTGATTTTGGCATACTCGAAGATTGAGAGCTTGCCGACCTGGTTCTCCGAGTTCTCCAACTTGCAATATTTGTACGTGATCTGTCTTTCTTTTTGCTGGTACGTTCACTCACTAATACGCGATCGTTTTAGTCATATCGAAGGCGATTTTACGGCGAGAAGACTGCAGGCTTTTCCAATGGATTCCTTCGACAACATGCCCAGTTTAATGTTTCTGCATTTGGGCGGCATCCCCGACGTCGAGGAGCTTCCTGCTCTGTCGTCTCTCAAGAACTTGCGCTACTTTGCTGTGGGTATCGCTGTCGTTCTGAAAGAAATACCGAGTTTTGAAGGATTGTCCAAGCTGAGCGATTTGAAGATCGCCCACGCTCCGCGAGTCGCAATGCTGCCTTCACTGTCCCCGCTGGTGGCCTTGTCGATGTTTAGTGTCCGAGCGAGAAGTGCCGTGTGCTGCAACGGATATATTACGGGTACGTGTAACATGACAACGCCCCAGTGTCTACCGATAGCTGGTGAGAAATACCCACTAGTGTGCACGGACGAGCGACCATCTTCAGAGGACAAGGCGATCATTTCAAAGTTCGCAAAAACGATGTGTCCCAGCTCCGCCAGCGTGAATCTGGAAGCGTCAGCGCCTACTAAGTACAACTCGGACGACTTGTGCGGTGCTGTGCTGTTCAAAGAGTGCTCTCTGAACGGTGTACAAGGAATGTGTTTCAACATCCGGATGATGGTCATCAACTGTGTGACGCAATCCACGTACATTAGCATGCGGAAACTGCAGATCCAACGTAACGTTGGGTCCCGTTGCGACCCGCAAGTGGAAGCTTGGCTCGGGTGCGTGGGGAGATAACTCTTTTCTGACGTTGGGGTTTCGATAATATAATGAAGCGACTCGTCGTCGACGTTATCGGATTTGGTCGAGTCGATGACTGCAATGTCGGACAAAGAAGTTGCTTGAGTGCCCGATCTAGTTATCTAGACTGACGAAGTGGTGCAGCTACCGCAGCCAAAGAGCGAGCGGGCGAGGCCGCCCAGAGCCTCAGTATTATCGAGACCGTCTCGAGTGTCCTGGCGGTTGTCGTCCGGACTTTCCCGGCCGTCAGTGATCGACATCAACGTGACTGAAGTGGCCACTTTCCACGTGTGTTCAGTGTACTCGGAATCCCCACGGTCATCGTCATGGTCTTGTCTGCGATGTGGACGCTCATGCTCGCAGTCATCAAGTGCACGCCGACTCTATGGCAAGTCACATCATGAACACGACCGAGTCTGACAACGGCGAGTTCTGGTTGCTACCGCAGACTGAGCCTGCACTGATTATCTCGTCGATGGTGTTGATATCGCTGTTTGGGCTGGGCCACGCCGGGCTGGCAATCATGATGCTGTTCTTCTATCGTGTTGGTAGTGCCTAATCCTGCAGCTCATGGCAGTGAAAGACCGAGCAGATCCAAGAGGTCCGTGATCACTACATTGTATGTACTGCCAAGTGAATGAGTTAGTTAGTTTTTTTTCGGTGGCATCAGCGCTCGACCTGCCTAAGCTGGTGTTCCAGGCCATCACACTCTATACGTACCTTCACTGAATATTCCTATCTGCTATTATCTACTACAACTCGGTTTTGTTGCTGTGCAACTGGCTCGTGGCTTGCTATCGAAGCCAGGGATGCGTGGGGGGCTCGACTTAACGAAAACTACACGTACGCTAGTAGCTTTCTTGTCGCTGAGCCAACCTACTAACCCGCTTGTCTAACTGCAGGTTTGATTTGTTCTTCGCCGTGTTCGCTCCGTTGGTCGTGCTAATCTATTTCTTGGAGTCTTTCCACTTTGACGGCGCGGACTTCATGACGAAACTCAAGACGATCGGCGCTGAAGTTTCAACACGGTGGCTCGCATTTATGGTGATCTCAAGCTTCTGCAACGCCTTCCATTATCAGCAGTTCTTGTCGGGTACGACGCTCTTTTCAAGTCTGCGTTGAATGTCTTGTCCCTTTACAAGTGGCGAAAGATGACGCTGACACTAGTCCACAACTACCGCGAGCGCCAAGTCCAACGAAATGGTAGACCGACAGTGGGGCCAGATGTAGGAGGAAATTGAATTGATTAACTGTTTAGTGGATTTCTCGACTCAAGGTGAATAAGCTATCTATCCGTGAGATTTACGTTCGTGTCCACATGTGGTGCATGGATTCTGGTATATTATTTTCTGGCGGATCAAAGCCAAGTTTTTGTAGCACGCGGACCACAGTAGCGTGGTTGCAATGAAGCTCATGTGCGTGTTGGTAGAGGAATTGGTAGTGCATCTTGAACGAGTTCAGCAGATTGAGAATATTTGGCACTTCAGCTGTCGTTTCCTGGAAATGAATGTCGTTCCTGAGCCGCCGTGTTGTATGAAACACTATCGCTGTGTAGATCCTCCATAGAAGCATTAGTTCTTTGTGTTCACTTCTCCAGTTCCTACGGAGGTCTTGCAATCTTGGGAAGAGTAGCAACCTCCAGCTTAGGTTGACGCAAAGAACGTCGACCACCGGCTCCATAGTTCGCTCCACATTGGTTCTAATGACGGGCACGTGAAAAACAGTGTTCTACCGTTTCGATCTCCTGGCATTCCGGACGAACGCAGTTTTGGATGGTAAGATTTAGTTCTCTGAGGAAGTATAGTCGTGAACCGACTGTGAGGTCTCCGAAGCACATTCGTACTCTCACATCATGAATTACCGGCAGTAGATATCCACGTAGAGAAATCACACTGGACAAGGTTTCATGAATCCTTTGTCGAGGACACCCCAGGTCTTCCATCGGATGAGGCATCGACTCCGGAACTTGCTGGAGAATCACCTTCCACTCTTACGATCGCAAATTTGGGAAGAATCGCGTAGTTGGTTCTGTTGGGAGACAGCTGCTTACCTTGATTCCAAATATCGGTGGTGAATTCATATTTCTTACTTCCTGCATTCCTCCTTCGTCCGGATGCGGTAGTAAGCGATGAAATAATCGGCTCATTTGATGGTAGAGCACGAAAATGGCGTGCGGAAGCACTTTCATCCCAATAATTGGGTGAATCTCGGAGCAGACGTCCGTGAAAAATGCCGTTAAAGACAGCCAGTCGCTGGACTACCCAAGTCGGCAAACATAACTTTTTATGTTTTGCCAGTTCCCGACAGATCGCCCGAAAGGCGTTTGACCCTGACCCTGGGGCTTCGCCGGACTTGCTGGGCCTCGCGTATCCAATACCTGAAATTCAGGCAACTTGCTCCACTAAATTGGGGGTGAATAACACCATCTGCAGTGTTTTCCTTCTGTTGTAGTGAATCGACTCCGGGGCTGGCCATTTAATTCTGTTCCACTCCCGTAGCAAGTGTCTCCACCACAAAGGTAGCATGCTCGACCTCCAGCCCGCTGGTTTCGGTGGGTTTTGAAGCAAGAAATCACTCGATCGCGGGCGGGCGAAGTTGCCATAGCGTAATTGGATCGTGTAGATCATTGGGCGATACCATACGTTGTCATCTTCGTATGGGTGTGTAGTAGTCGCTAATACAAATTCCTGGAGAAGTTGAAAGTGTTGGTGACGAATAACAGTAGCTCCATCAGGAACCCCGATGCCGTCTGCTTCGCGTGGCCTCACAGCCAGTCCTTTTGAACGATACTTACCCCAGATTTCCCAGTGCTTACGCGGTTGTATTAACACGTACCGATTCACAATGCCTTGCCAGCGTTTGATGAATCGGGTCGGAATCGTCACAGAAGCTGTGAAGTACCACAGCAATGACAAAATCTCTGCTTGGGCGATCAACTCTCACTAGAACCACTGGGAAATCTCTTGCGAGCCAATCGAGATCTCGGCGTCGAAGTAAATGAGACGTTACGGATTCCTGTGGCGTTTTTTGCTGATGACACAGTTCTCTTCTCAAAAGGGAAGGCACAATTGGTGGATCAACTGAAGATCGTAGACTGCTACTGCGTGGGATCTGGAGCGCAGCTGAACCACACCAAAAGCGTCATGAT